>LOJH01025114.1:5680-18869 GCA_001685095.1 Ellobius talpinus
AGAAAGAAAGAAAGAAAGAAAGAAGAAAAGAAAAAAAGAAAAGAAAAAAGAAGAAAAGAAAGCATAACTGTGGCCAGGCAGGTTGTGACAGTGCATGACTTAAAAGAATTCTGGGTGTTTTTTTAAAACAGGGTTTCTCTGTAACTTTGGAGCCTGTTTCTGGAACTACCTCTTCTTTTTTTTTCATTGTCGTTGTGTTTTTTGTTTTGTTTTGTTTTGTTTTTCCGAGACAGGGTTTCTCTGTAGCTTTGGAACCTGTCCTGGATCTAGCTCTTGTAGACCAGGCTGGTCTCGAATTTACAGAGATCCGCCTGCCTCTGCCTCCCGAGTGCTGGGATTAAAAGCGTGCGCCACCACCGCCCACATGACTTTAATCCCAGCTACTGGGAGACAGACGCAGGCAGATCTGGAGTTCAGGTCTAAAGAGTGAGTTCCAGACAGCCAGAGCTATACAGGGAAACCAACAACAAACAAAAACAAACAACAAGAAAGAAAACATAACTAATTATTTTTATTTTATTAGTGGTTTGTGTGTGGTGGGCGTAGCTTAGAGGTAGAGGTCAAAGGACATCTTTTGGGTGTCAGTCCTCTCCTACTATGTGGGTCCCAGGGATCAGACTCTGTAGACAGAGACTTCACTTTTGTTTCCTGGCCACCCAGATCCAAATAATCACACAGAAACTATTTTAATTACAACATTGTTTGGCAAACAGCTCAGGCATATTCCTAATGTGCTCTTACATCTTAAATTAACCCATTTCTATTAATCTATGTTTCGCCACGAGGCTGTGGATTACCAGGAAGATTCTGGTATCTTTCTTCTTTGGCAGCTACATGGCATCTCCTGGATTCCACCTATTTTCTCTCTATATCTCTGTTCAAATTTCACATCTGACTTAACTCTGTTAAGCCACTGGCCAAAACAGCTTTATTCATTAACCAGTAAAAACAACACATATACAGAAGGGCATCAGGGCTTCAGGTGTGGCATGAGGTGCTTTTACCTGCGGAGCCATCTTGCTGAACCCTAGACAACATAACGGGTCTAGTAGTTTGATGCAACTTAAAGAGACCTTTGCGAGATGGGGTGGGGAGATTGAAATGACTTCTGTCATCTTTGCTCTATGTTCTGTCACTCTTTCCTCCTAGGATACTAGACACAAAAGCTCAAGGAGATGTCCTATGGATGAAAACTTTCCCTAGCTTTCTGAGAATCCAAGTGCTTTCTGGAGTTTACGGAATTCATCAGCACTGGAAGCCAAGATTTTAGCTGCAAAGCTTCCCACCTCATGTTGTGATTATTTTTCTCCTTTTCATTTTTTAGATTTATTTATATGTTCATTGATATGTTGCCTGCATGTATATCTGTGTGATGGTGTCAGAAACTGGAGTTACAGACAGTTGTGAGTTGTCCTGTGGTTGCTGGGAACTGAACCCAGGTCCTTTGGAAGAGCAGCCAGTGTTCTTAACAACTGCGCCATCTCTCCAGCCCTGTCATGATTATGTTTAAATGTATCTCCTGGAATGGTTACTTACAACTATAATCCTAGAACCTGGGATGCAGAAGTCAGAGGATTGTCATGAGTTTGAGGCCAGCCTGGGCTACATAATGAATATCATTTCTGCCAGGTATACATAGTAATACCCCATATCAAACAAATAAACAGCAACAGAACCTCCTCCCCCCCAAAAAAACCCAAGCACTTCCCAATCTTAGGGATGCCTTGTCAGTTAGAATACTTACTGGTTTCTGGATAAAGTGCCATTCTTTTGTCTTTGAAGCAGTAAACATTAAAAAAAAAACTAACAAGAATTTAAAAATCCAAGAAGACTTGGAGTTTCTGAGGTCCTAGGCCTAGCAAGAAGTGACAGGTGAAGCTGGGCAGTGGAGGTGCACATCTTTAATCCCAGCACTTGGGAGGCAGAGGCAGGCAGATCTCAGTGAGTTTGAGGCCAGCCTGGTCTATCTACAAAGTGAGTTCCAGGACAGCCAGGACTATTACATAGAGAAACCCTGTTTTGAAAAACCAAAGGGAAAAAAAAAAGAAAAAGAAAAGAAAAGTGATGGATAGAGTAGTGGGCACGTTTCTTTCCTTAATGAACACATCAAAACCCAAGTAGTTCTGTTGCTTAAATCAGAATGCCAATGATGCTGAAGTCCCAGTTTTAATTTCTATGAAGACAAAGGTCTCACAAGGGAAGAATTTACAGTATTTGTGAGATCAAGGGACACCATTAGCTCTGGCTGGGAAGAGAGGTCAGTGTTTATGCCTATGGTGTGGCCCATCAACAGGGAAGGGACCTTTTCTAAAATGGTGAAGGTACAGTGACATGCAGCACATGTAAGCCACTGCCTGGTTCCACGTGAATTTTTGAAATGTGTTTTGTCCTATCAGTCATCTGGAAGAGAATTTTTATCCAGGTAACTAAAGCACATGTACGTACGCTTCCTAGTATTCCTTGCCCGAAGCCATGCACACTATATAGTACCCCTCTTAAACTAGCTTTTAAACGGGTGTATGTGTACATGTAATTTTTGCCTCGGCATATGAACATTTGTTGAAAAACAATTTCACACAACAGTTGCTAGAATGTTTGTCTCGTATGCATGAAGCTGCTGGCACACACCTGGAATCCTCGATCTTAGGATGCAGAAGGAGCTCAGAGTCATCCATCAGAGACACAGTGAGTTTAAAACAGAAGGAGCTAGGGGAAAAATACATTTTCCACATCACAGGATAGATCCAGTAATTATTGGTCTCAAGGTTTGTATTGTAGAATTTACCATGTTTTCATCTTTGTTCTTGGTTCTGCTTTCTGTAGTATTTTCACCTCCCACACCTCCTCCACTCCCGGCGTCATTTCAGTTGAGATGCTGGAACAGGGTACTCAACATGCTGCACGGAGAGACATCAGGTGGTAGGAAAAGAGGGACTGCCCCTTCCTCCTGCACTTCTTCAAGGTAGGCTGTCAGGTTTGGAAGGCTTAGGATCTGGGTGAACTCAAGAAGGCAAATTAGAAGTGGCCATGGCCGTGACTGTGGCTCAGACAGGTGTTGAAGGTATCTTGGTTAGGAATCCATGTGATCCTATGAAGGTGAGCTTTAGTTGTTACCTATGCACGGAAAGGAAGCAGTTTGAAATAGGGTAGCTCACATCAGCTAAGCGAACAGTTAGCCCTGGCAGGAGAAGCATCAGGGCAAAGACTCTGTTTCTCTGAGCTTTAAGTTCTGTGTCCCCACAATCAACGCATCTCAATGCTGTTTGTATTAACACTGCGTCAGGTCTCATCTACCTAAATTTTTATTTAAGTATACGGTTCGTATCACCTTTTGTCCAATGCTGGGGATCAAACCCATGACCATGCACATGCTAGGCAAATGCTCCACCACTGAGCTATACTGCAGCCCATAAATAAATGATGATTTCAAAATATTGTTTGCATGTGTGCACTGCGTTCTGAAGCCCCATGGATGCCAGGCAAACACTATACTATTCAGCTACAGCCCCAATCTGTCTTTTTTTAAAGACATGTAGCCCAGGTTCTCTTCCAGGTGGATGTGTAGCCAAGGCTAGTTTCGAACTTTTGCTCCCCTTGCCTCCACTCCTCCCTCAAGTGCAGGAATGACTGGCTTGTATCACCGTGTCTGACCTTAATTTTTATTTTGGAATAGGGCCTTACTAAGTTGTCTAGGATGGGTTTGAACTCACTATGTAACCCAGGCCTTGAACTTCTCATCCTTCCACCTTAGCTTCCAGAGTTGGTGGAATTAAGGTATATTGGCTACAAAATAAGACTGTGGTTGAGGCCAAATACCTATTCTCTGACCTGAGATGAAAATTCAGAAGGGCCATCTACTTCTCCAGGCATGTTCACGTGTGTAACACTTTGGAACATGGTGTGCTTCTCCCACCCCTGCCCTCGCTCTGAAGACTTAAGCTTGGGTGTAGTGTCCAGTCACTGACTAGCATTGGCTTTCAGGTCCCATCAACAAACTGGCAGTAGCTCTAATTCCCTTTCAAGCCATGTGGTCTGGATAGACACATGCAACCCCTCTGAGCATTCCACATGGTGAGACCCTGCTGGCAGAAAGCTGGTCAAGCAGCAGGGTGGACAACAGCTTGGTATTCAGGCTCAGAAAGAAAGCTCTGAACTCTCTGGGGCAAAGTAATGCTTAACTTACTGGGTTTTGTTTGTTTTTTGTTTTGTAAGATTTATCTTTTTGTTTGTTTGTTTTTGCAAGACAGGGTTTATCTGTAGCTTTGGAGCCTGTTCTGGAACTAGCTTTTGTAGCCCAGGCTGGTCTCGAACTCACAGAGATCTGCCTGCCTCTGCTTCCCGAGTGCTGGGATTAAAGGTGTGCACCACCAATGCCCAGCAGATTTATCTGTTTTTATTTTATGTGCATTGATGTTTTGCCTGTGAGTATGTCTGTGTGAGGATGCCAGATCCCTTGGAATTGGAATTACAGATAATTGTGAGCCACCATGTGGGTGCTAAGAATTGAACCCAGGTCCTATGGAAGAGCAGCCAGTGCTGTTAACCACTGAACCATTTCTCCAGCTCCAATGCTTGGCTTCATTAAGCCTGAAATTCTTTATAAAGAAAAACGATACACATACACATGTTTGTGCATAAAGAACACAGCGTTTTGTGAAAGAGGAGATCAAGGCACATTTAGATGACTTAGCATATATGCAGGTGATCCCTCGTACCCCTCATATGTGTAGAAAGGTCGTCAGAAATACGTGTTTCTACCACGTAGCGTGGCTCACACCTTTGACCCCAGTGCACTGGAGGCTGAGGCAAGAGGACGAAGCAAGGTTGAGACCAGCCTGTGCTCCACAGTGAGACTCTGTCTCCTGTGCAAAACAAAAGAGCTACATGACTTGGCATCTTAGGCAGAGATGGGTCTTAATGGAATTGTGGAGACTACAGGCTTTGCTGTTGTTCCTGACCTCAACCCTAAGCAGTCACCACTACTGCATATTACTGTGCACCCTGTAGAAGCTTCGTGGGGTTCAACAGCATCATTGGGTGATTTGTTCTGTTTTTCCCTTTTGCTCATGGCTAATAGAACATACAACAGAGCAGAAGTCAGGATCCTTGCTGTGCCGCCCACCTCTGACTAATGGGTGATTTTTGGAAGGGTTTGGAAAAGGCTGACTAATGACAGCATCACTGGAGGGTTGCCTAACAGCCACCCCCAGAACTCTGCTAAATGCCGCCCTTCACTCATTTTCCTATGAAACTTATTGGCATGCTGCGGAAACATATTAATGAGTTACCTTGGTCCTTTGAAGCTTATCTCTCAGGCTAATTTAGTAGAAATAGGAACTGGGTACCTTGTGAGAAAGGAACACATTTTTTTGAGAGACTGAACGATACTTCTGTCGTTCCACACGTGGCTCAAATAACAGGTGCTTAGCATTCAGCCTCAACCACCTTCAACAAGCAGCTTCCCTGTGACTCTAGGGGCAAACATAAAATACTTCACAGCCTCTCGGTTTTGGAACTATCTTTCTCAACCAAGGGGCAGTCTCACCCTTTCTCCTGGGCGAATGTGGGCATCTTCTGTATCAACATTCGGATTTAAACATCTTCCTCGCCCTCTGAACTCATCAACATTGTCACTTACTGTGACTCACATTTACAAGAATACACGTTTATAATGGTGACTCTATTTGCTGACTGATTTCAGAGAGGATTTGTAAATGATTGACAGATAACTAATGACTCCAAGGCATCCCTGCCAAAATCCAAAAGGCACTCCACGATGTCATCTGAACCCATATTGCACGAGGATGTTAAAGATCAGTTAATCAGTTACAGTCACTGTAAACTTCCTGAGTGCATGCTTCCAGGACTATGGAGGCATAGCTACTATGGGCGATTATCCTCGTAAAATTAGACTTACAGTGAACAACCTGCAAGAACATGCCAGCAAGTCCCTTTAAGAATGTGACTTATCTGGGGTCAGGAAGAACAAGCATCCAGTGTCACCCATTCAAATAGACTACCCCAGGCACCAGGAGCTTCTCAGACAGGTTAGAAGCAGGGAGTCACTCAGTTCCTGCCAACTTGTTGCTTAATTGTTCACCTTCTCCAGGAACCCCTTGCTGATTCCATACAGGCTAAGGTTGGCATGGTGTTTTTGTTTTTATCAGTTTTTTTTTCCCTTAAGCACTGGCACATTATGTAAAGTGGTGGGCTTGTGGGTTCGAGCGAGAAGTGGCTCAGTAAAGATTTTCCACTCGTTCTTATAGTACCTGTGGGAGATGGAGCAGCTGGCTGCAAAGATATTGGCTTTTCTTCAGTACTGTTCAGAATAGGTAAATATGACACGTTTCTTACAGAACTAATCATTAAACAGAGCCCTAGTGAATCTTTTGGAAATGAAAATGCTCGAGATTTCCTCTCCACAGGCTGTGCTGTGTTCCACTTGTTTTCACACCCGCCACCAGCGCCTTATTCAGAGGGATGGAAACACCACCCCCCTGCTTTGTTTCCGTTGTAGGTTCACTTAAAACATTAAAGCCGAGCAGGGTGTGGCGGTGTGCGCCTTCAATCCCGGCACTTGGGAGGCAGAGGCCGGTGGGTCTCTTGGGCAGCCCTGTCTACAGAGTGAGTTCCAGGACAGCCAGGTCTACACAGAGAAAGCCTGTCCTGGAAAAAACAGAACCAAAGCAAAACATTTAAGCAAATAGAGGATCTAAACTTTTTTTTATAGGAAACTTTCCAGAATCCAAAGCAATTTCTCTAGGTATGAGGTCATTATTACTTAAATACTGACCATCAAGGGTGGATTGTGGACACTCCCGATTCATGGGGCTAAACTTCATACGCTACCTATCATTATCTGGCAGATGGCATGAGCAAGCATTCCAATGCCAGTTGTTTCTCCGGCCCCAACTACTGGATATGGCTACATCTGTGTGAAGCCACAGAACTCAATTTTCAGTCTTCGCTCAGTACTTTAAAAGAAATGTTTTAGCTGGGTGGTGGTTCACGACTTTAATCCCAGCACTCCGGAGGCAGAGACAGACGGCTCTCTGGGAGTTTGAGGCCAGTGTGGGTAAAAAGACACGTTTTATCTACTGAATGCTATGGGAAGTCTGAAATGCTGCTCCTTGAAATTGTTTCTCTCTCTCTTCCTCACCTCCTTCCTCCCCACCCCATCTCTCATTATTGTATGAGGCCTGATCTCACTATGTGGACCATTTGAACTCACAGAGATCCACCGCTTCTGCCCCCGAGTACTGGGATTAAAGGTGTGCACCACCACACCCAGTGAAATAATTTTTTTCTTTTTGTTTTTTTGAGACAGGTTTCTCTGTAAGAGCTCCATACTGACTTTGTAGACCATTCTGGTCTTGAATTCATAGAGATCCACCTTTCTCTGCCTCCTGAGTGTTGGAATTAAAAGCGTAGAGTACCATCACCCAGTGAAATTGTTTCTTTTTGTTTTGGGGGTTGTGTGTGTATGTGTGTGTGTGAAATTGTTTCTTAATAAAGTGATCTATGATGAGTCAAATGTCTATCTACTGGCTATAATAGTGTAAGGACACACTTTCCTTTATATTATAGTTTATAGTATATTTGAGAAAGAATAAAACCAAAATGGAAAACAATAGGGCTGAGATGTAATAGAACTCTTGCACAATGTTTTTGAGGCTCCGCATTCAATTCTTGGCACTGCAATTAAAAAAAAAGTTTAAAAGCGCAGAACATCCTAGAGACTGAAGAGATGGCTCAAATGGGTAACAGTACTGACTGTTCTTCTAGAGGACCCAGGTTTATTCCCACCACCCACATGGTGGCTGACAACCATCTGCAGCTCCAGCTCCAGGGGATCTGACACCCTATTTACACATAAGCACAAAGAAAATGGGGGAAAAAAAACAGAGCATATTTTGTATCTGAAATCACAAAACCAAAAAGAGTTTCAGAGTCAGGGATGGGGCAGAGTCTGTACACCCGGCTCTCGGGAGGCTGAGGCAGCAGGCTGAGGAGTTGAATGAACTCTGCAACAGGCAGGATGCTGTAACACAGTCTCACTTTTCTTCAGAGTGGTAGGTTCACTTGTTGCTTGCTTGTCATGATGATGGGGATCAAGTCCTTTGCTCTGTGCACACCAAGCAAGTGTCTTCCTGTGACTCCCACCTTCTGCTACACCCTCAGCTCTATCTGTGTTTCCATGTTTAGCTACTAAATATTTAGCACCCCAGTTTTCCTAGTCCCTTTGCAGTATTCGGGAAGCCGTGGCCTGACAGCTTACCTGTATGCACACAATAATTAAGAGGAGAGAATGTTGTGGATTTACCTACTTAGTGCTAAAGGGGAGTCTTTCTTTTTTTTTTAAAACCTGCTTGGGGTCACCTCTTGCTGGAGAGTACTTCTGCCTCTTGCTGCTGATCCTCCAGGCCAGGCCAGCTACTCATTTCCTTGGCATAACTGCAGCGTGGTTTATCTCTTGGGATGGTGGGACGATGGCAGGGACCTGGTATGGTGTGTCTAACTCACTGACTGGCACGTAAATGCCCTTCATCACTTCCCGGAAGATCACTTCTGCTTCCAAATGGCTCCCTGCCTTTGCTCTGGCTTCTTCCAGGACAGCTGCTACCCTCCTACCAAACCAAAATAAAACAAACAAACAAACCGAATAAACAAAGGGCTGGGGCTAAAGCCCAGCCCCAGCAGCCGGTTGTGTGCTTAGCTTGTTCAAGGTCTTGAGTTTAACCTCTAGCATCAGCAAATGAAAACAAGGTAAAATTAAAGAGCGTGGTCATACACAGCTTTGATGCCACACCTGGAAGGCAGAGACAGGCAATGTCTGTGAGTTTGAAACTAACCTAGTCTACATAGTGAGTTCCAGGCCAGATAAGGATACATAATAGCCTCCCTCGAAAACCAAACAAAAGAAGTTGAAAAAAGGAGGAGATGGATGAAGGAAGACTAGTGATGTTGACCTCCTGTGGCTGCACACACAGCACATGGTCAGACACACCCATGATATATGGTTGCTTACATTTTTCAATGGTTTTTTTCACAGTCTTTCGATGCATTCACTTTTTTTTGAGACAGTGTCTGTACATGGCCCTGGGTTGTCATTATACCAGGATCCTCCTGCTTCAGCCTCGTGAGCGAGAGGATTATAAATGACACAGTCTCCTCCGTGTCTAACTTTTGAGTCCCCACCATGTGGTGCCGGGCTGAGTTCTGATGAGGAGGATCTCATTGAATCTTTAGGAGCACCCAGGTTAGGGAAATGGTAATGATCCTTTCTCCTCACAACTATTAACGGAGCAGAAAACTGGAGGCTTGTGAAGGTGTTCACTCAAGGCCCACTGGCTGCTAAGGACTGGTTTGGGACCCCTGTCCAGTTGAGAGTTGAGGCACTTACCACTCCTCTTTGCAGGCTTTTAATGGGGCGTGGGCCAGATCTGACTTCAGGGTTTGTCAAGCGGTATGTCAGCTCCTGTGGTAAACTGCATGGCCAGCCTAGTTCCCGGTATTCTTTTCTCCTTTCATAGTTTGTCAGATGGTTATTGACATTCTTGTAGAGCTATCTAGTGGTCTGTAAAGGACAAAGTCCTGTCGTAGGGCACGACATCCAGCAGGTCAGAGTGTCCTTAGAGAGATGATAGAGAGAGCCTGCCTTCTGGGTCCCCAGCTGAAGTACGCAGTGGCCATGCCCTTCTTCCTCCCACTGTGAGGTCTATATGGTCTAGGGAGCCACATCTGTCATCTGCCCTCTCATTGCTTCTGAGTCATCAGTGAGCAGATTTTTGAGGACAATGATAGCTGGGGTAGCGGATGAGATGGGCACCTAAACAAAGCAACCAAACACAAACCAATTTTATCTCTACACAAGACGCCTTCCATCACCGAGAAGCTGAAACCCTAGAGGATGATATAGTCCTCAGGTAAGCTAGAGTTGAGGGTGGAGGAGCGGGGGCCGGAGCCGGAGCTCGAGGGTTGAGCCCAGCATGTGTAAGGCCCTAGATTTGATCCCAGCTCTGCACCCCCACCGAGGAAAACAGGCTTGGCCAAGGATGCCCACTCTTTCCAATCACAGTTAGGGAAGGGACCATGGGAAATTCTTTTTTGGTGGGGAAACCTGTGGATTGGTGACAGAACAACTCCATGTTCTCTCAGATCATGATTTTCTGCCTTCATTGTGATACCGTGGGACTTGAAACTCTCATATAGAGGCTGCCCAAGCCTGGGCTGGGAGCAGTTGGGAACATTTGGGGAATTTTCCTTTTTCTCTATTTAATTCATTACAAGGGGGAAAACATACTTTCATGTTTCTTCTTCTTTTCCTCCTCCTTCGTCTTTCTCTTCTTCTTAGACAGGATCTCTCTATGTAGTCCTGGCTATCCTGAAACTCACTCAGTAGAACAGGCTGGCCTAGAACTCAGAGATTCACCTGCTTCTGCATCCTGAGTGCTGGGATTAAAGACTTGTGTCACCACACCTAGTTTATGTTCCTTGAAAAATCCAGCCTGGGTAGGGACTTCTCATGGTTGGCTAGGCTTGTCTGCAGCTCATCCCTGTCAGAGGCTTAGGCAGAGGCAGCTATAGGTGAATCCCTTTAGTCCCAACATTCCACAGGGGGAGAAGTCCCTGTAAATTCTCTCTAGGGAGCTCCAGGTGAGCCAGGACTACACAGTGAGGCCCTGTCTCAAGAATGATGACAACAAACATAGCAATCTGGAATAGAAGTCCTATGACCCTGCCATCACACCCATTTCAAAAATGAAGAACTGTGCTCAGCTGGGCGTGGTGGTCTATGCCAACAATCTCAGCATTTGGGTGGGTGTGGCGTGGGTGGAGCATGGAGAACTGTGGGTAGGAGACCAGCCTGGGCTACTAAGTGATAGCATGTCTCAAAAACAAACAAAGCATAGGGAAACAAAGGTGTCATGCTTTTAATTTCCGCACCCCAGGCCCTTGCTTCTGAGTTCAGTGCCAATGGGGGTAGAGATTTCTAGGGCCAGCCTGAGCTACATAGTGAGACCCTGTCTCAAACACAAACAGAACAAAAACAAAACTGAGGTGGAGAAATCATGTAACCATCACAAGGCTGAGGTGTGGTTGAAATGGTGAGGCCTATTGTCACACACGCCCATCACATCCCAAAGTCTCTGTTGGGAAGCATGACCTTGGGGAAGACTAAAGTAAGTTTTGCCTTGTCAACCTTAGTAAAGTATGTCCCAGAATGCGAACCTGTTAGCCAGTTCTTTGGCCACTAATGTATGGCTGCTTTTTAACACGACTTCTGCCACCCTCCCCACCCCATAGCTGATGAAGTTTTTTTAAAATTTGATCTGGAAACCCAATCAATACTTAAGTCGCTATTTCTGGCAAAGTGTGACGCTAAGAAACCAGCACTGATCATCTCTGTGGGGGTTGGGATGGCTACTCTGGTAATCAATTACCTAAGGGACAGTGGTGACCATGTCTAAGTGGATCAGCCACTATTTCCCAGAATACTCTGAAACACACAAGGCTTGATATGTATTTATTTATTTATTTATCATCCTAGAAAGGTTCAATTAGAAAAGGTCAATGTTAATTTGCAAATGAGCTGGCAATATAATAAAGCTATCCTGGGGCCCATGGCAGCTGTTGAGAAAATAGGCTGTGATGAAGGGGACCCAGCTGCCCTCTGCTCACTTTGACAGACTGGCTTTTGAAAATAGTAAGGCATCGACTAACGTTAATAAACTAAAGCCTTTGCATCCACCATCTCCTCTCTGTCACAAACTCCTGCTCTCTTCCAGGGGAAAATTCCCTGCAGGTTGATACCCACCTCCAAATGACCTGTCTTGATGCTTGTGACTTTGGATATCAGGTATATAAAGTGGCCTTTTCTCTTTTCTTGTTTTTTTTTGTTTGTTTGTTGTTTGTGCTGTTTTGAGACAAGCTGTGTTGCCCAGGATGCCCTGGAACTCACTATGTAAACCTCAAACTCATCTGACCCTGTCTTCTGTGTGTTGGGATTAAGGATCTGTGCCCCCAAACCTGGGCACTTCTGTCATTTTCTACCCCTTTCCAATGCCTGCCCCATCTCCTTTCCTCTCTCCTTCTCCCCTCCTTTACTTCTTCTGATTTATTTATTTATTTATTCATTCATTCATTTATTTATTTATTTATTTATTTATTATTTTTTCAAGACAGGGTTTCTCTGTGTAGCTTTAGAGCTTGTCCTGGAACTCATGCTGTAGATTAGGCTGGCCTCGAACTCACAGAGATCTGCCTGCTTCTGCCTTCCTAAGTGCTGGGGTTAAAGGCGTGCACCACCATCAGGCTTGCTTCTTACTTTTGAGATAAGGTTTTGCTATGTAGACCAGGGTGACTTTGAAATCACAGCATTTCTTTTGACTGCACACTGCCGTGCCCAGTATTGTAGAATATTATTTTAAGATGTGTTACATTTGTTTATGCTGTGGGAAATTTGTCTAATGATGCTAAATGTGTTGCATTCTTTTATGTTTCATTTGTTTAACTCTGTGAAGCTGTGTTACTTTGCCTATTTAAAACACCTGATTGGTCTAATAACTGAACGGCCAGTAGCTAGGCAGGAGACAAGATAGGCAGGGCTGGCAGACAGAGAGAATAAATAGGAGGAGAAATCTGGGGAGAGCAAGATGAAGGAGCAAAAGAAGGAGAGGAGGCTGATAGGGGCCAACCAACCATGTACAAAGCAAGCCATGAAGTAAGAAGTAAAGAAAGGTACATGGACTAGAGAAAGATAAGAGCCCAGACCAGATGCAAAAGGTAGGCAGGATAATTTAAGAAAAGCTGGCTAGAAACAAGCCAAGCTAAGGTCAGGAATTCTTGAGAAAGAATAAGCTTCTGTGTGTTTGTTGTTTATTTGGGAGCTGGGTGGCAGGCCCCCAAAGAGTAAAGAGTGAAAAAAAAAACCAACTACATTTGAGTAAATTAAAAGACTATACCACTCAGGTTGCCTAACCTTTTCTGTTCTTATTAGCTAAGCAAAGTAGATATCTAAGTAATACCTAAGGTTGGATCAATAAATCTGAAGATATTTGGGTTATATTTTAAATAGTTTTGTTTTTGTTTTTGTTTGGAGTGGGTGCTGGTTTTTTTGTTTTGTTTTGTTTTGTTTTGTTTTTTGAGACAGGGTTTCTATGTAGCTTTGGAGCCTGTCCTGGAACTA
>LOJH01025115.1:0-18869 GCA_001685095.1 Ellobius talpinus
TAACTTGTATTACCATCCTAAAAATATATTTTTAGACCTTAAAACATTTTCTTAAATAAGCAACTTAAGCTTTTATGTCTCTCAACCTTACAAACTTTACACCTCTTTTGTGAGTTTCTTTTCTGAATTTGGTAACAAGGAAATCTGGAACTATAACTATCTAGTCTTCAACTCCATCAAAGACCCAACAAGGATCTAATATTGTCTCAGTAAACAAAACGTGCAAAGCAAGAAATTTCCAAAACTGACAAAAATGACAGAAACAGCTAGCTGCCTGGACAGTCACCCAAGGTCTTCTGCATTGTTGGGGCATCCACCTTCAGCCTACAGGCCTAGAMTATCTGACAAACTTTTCTGTGAAGCAGGAATTTTGAAGGACTATCTGACCTTATCTTGGCAAAGTTTGGCAGTCACCTTCTTTTGTGTCCTGTTTGTCCAGTTTGTACAACAGTCAAGGCACAGGCAATTTCTTGCCCAGTGGCTAACTTGGCCACAATGAAAACAAACTCCATATGTAGGTTTTTCAATGCCCTTTGTAAAGTAGATGGGTGCTTCCAGGTACAGATGTGTCTCACTGTTGCAAAAAGTCTTATGATATTAAAACATCTTAAATGCCATATTCTGCAGGTCTCTGAAGTGTTTTAAGACTACCTATATGTCTAAAATACATCTGCTTAACCTTGAAAACATACCTAATATGACCACAAGTTTGATTGCTTTAGATGACTAACTACTAATCTGTATTTCTTAATTATCCCTCCTCACTAGCACATGGCCTGATGTCTGACTCCACCCACTTCGGGTCAGTGAGAGTAGAGAATCATTCTTGTGACCCTGGCCTGTAGCTTGTCTATCTACCCCAACTCTGGGAAGTTTTTGGGTTCACACCATAGTAGGCATTTCTACCTAGTCTCCCACCACCTAGAAGCACAATGTCTACTTCTCATAAACTCTATTCAAGAGTTAAAAGAGCCACACCTCTGTATGCTGCTAGCACTGAGCCTACCCAAGAAACCATGGTTGCCAGAAGGCTTTCTCAGGTCTTGTGTCGATTTACATGCCCCACATTGAGTGCCAAATGTAGTAGTACTTTTTTGTCTGGAACACCAGCCTGCAAATAATGACACAGAGACCTTAGTAATCATGAAAGTTTGGCCTTTAGCTTAGGCTTGTTCAACTAGATCTTATAACTTAAATTAACCCATTTATAGTAATCTACATTATGCCACAGGGCTCATTACCTCTCTCCTATTTCACACCTCCTTTCTCTCCTCCATGTCTGACTGGCAGCTCTACCTTTCTTCTTCCTCTCTTCCTGGAAGTCCCACCTATATTTCCTGCCTACCTATTGGACATTCAATGCATCACACACAGTGTACAAATATCACACAAAATTAGTGGGAAACATTTCCACTCATCCAGAGACAAACACTCATGGAGGAACTACATGTTCCAGACTCTCCTATGGCTTGACAGTGGGAGGGGGAAGTTCTGTCCTGGTGTATCATACCCCATCAGGAGGACCAAGACACACAGAGTGACCATGAGCTCATGTTTGAGCACACATCTTTTGAGAATCCTGAAAACAGAATGAGATGGAAGGGCAAGAGAGAAGGGAAGTCATGGAGCAAGGGTCGGGGGAAGGGCTTTCATGGATGGCACAGTTACAAGCAAGCTGTGGCAGATAAAGAAAGGCATTCCAAACAGAGGGGACAGGCAGATATTGGCCTGTATGCTGGACACTGGAACCATCCAGAGACAGGAGTTGAGTGATCGCATAATGAACATCAAAGGGAAGCTGGCTAGGGCCACATCCTGGCTGCCTTGCCAAGGAGGCTGACCCTCATGGAAGGGCACTGAGGCTGTCAGAGAAGCTATATTGGCTGCCAACAAAAACACAGCTTCCACCGTGGGTCCATAGCTCTTGATGCCTGTCTTGTGTCCTAAGCGCAGCCTCTCTCAGAGAAGCAATGACTAAATATTTCATGAGGTGATGAAGTCACAGATGGTGCCCATATGAATGAACAATGCATGAGAAAATCAATTCAGTGGTGATGTTATGGTGGACAAGACAGAGGCCGAAGAGAAAAAAAGCCTGATACATATGAGAAATATATGCCACAGGTAATCATTCTAGAAGTTGCTTTTAAGTATATTATTTCATTTAACCTTTACCCCCTCCAATGAAAATCCCAATCCCAAAGACATAAAAAGATTTTTTTTCTACTTTTCCTTTGAGATGGGGTCTTACTGTGTGTGTGTCCCAGGCCTGCTGGGAACTTTCAGTCCTTCTACCTCAGACAGATGTCCACTTTCTAGATTAGTAAATGAATCTCAAGAGGGTCTAACAAGAGAAACCAGAGCTACCTGTGATGGCAACTGTGAAATGGAAGGAAGACGTCACTGACAGTGTGACAGAGGTCAGACCAATTGTACTTGTGAGTGGATACTGGCTGGCACTAAGAAAGAGCACAGAAGGGGATCGACGGAGCAATTAATTAAAGTGAGTATCTGCCAGAAGGATGAGAGAAAAATGAAAGGTTACAATCAACACCAGCACACGAACAGGATGCCTTCCAGCATCAGTTGGTGTGTGGTGATGATCTGGGGCCTTCTCTATGCCAGGCAGCAACATAAGTGTGTTATGTGTTCTTTTATTAAGCTGCCATTCAATTCTCCAAACAGTTTTATTACTATTGTCATGTTGTCTAAGGTGGGTAGTGTGGTGGTTGTTTTTCATTGTTAAAACAATCTAGACTCACCAGGGAAAAGAGTCTCAGTGAGGAAGTGTCCAGGTCAGGCTGGCCTGTGGACAAGCCTGCGGGTGACTGTTGTGGAATATTATTGTAAATGTTTTACTTTTGTTTATGTCATGGAACATGTGTTTAATGATGCAATATTGTGGGGTTTTTTATTGCATTTGTTTAGCTCTGTGAAGCTGTGTTACTTTGCCTGTCTAAAACACCTGATGGTCTAATGAAGAGCTGAACAGCCAAAAGCAAGGCAGGAGAAAGGGTAGGCGGGGCTGCCGGGCAGAGAGAATAAATAGGAAAAATCTGGGAGTGGGGATGAAGGAGCAAGAAAAGGAGGAGAGGTGGACATCAGGGGCTAGCCACCCAGCTACACAGCCAGCAACAGTTAGAAAGAAATAAAGATATGCAGAAATAGAGAAAGGTAAAAGCCCAGAGACAAAAGGTAGATGAAATAATTTAAGAAAAACTTGCTAGAAACAAGTCAAACTAAGGCTGGGCAATCATAAATAAGAATAAGACTCTGTGTAATTATTTGGGAGCTGGGTGGCAGACCGCCAAGAGTAAAGAATAAAAACAACCAATGGCAAGTGGACTGCCTTGATTATATTAATTGAGGTGGGGACCCAGTTCACTGTGGGCAGCACCATCCCCGGAGTGTGGGTCATGGACTGTGTAGGAACAGGAAGGGGCTTAAACACTAGTATGCATGCATATGTTCTCTATTTCTTTTGACTGTGGTTGTAATATGATGAGTTGCTTCAAGCTCCTGCTTGACCTCCCCACAATGGTGGACCATAACCTGGAGCTGTAAGCCAAATAAACTCTTTCTTCCTAAGCTGCTTTTTGTCATAGTGTTTTTATCACAGCAACAGAAACAAACCTGGGATGGCTGAATAATTTCCTAAGGGGATTCCTGAGATCACTTCAGAGTATCTGGGTTTGCAAAGTGCAAACTAATTTTTTTATATCAATGCAAAAAATGTTAGCTTGTTCTATGCAGACTTTCCCAGTAACGACACAGAAGCAACCACAAATGAAAGCGTTTTGGCCAGAGTGACACCAGGCTGGACCAGGAAAGGGCTGAGGAGCCAAGTCCTTGATGAGCAGTGGAAACCACCTGGTTTATTAAATTACACCCTTGAATATACATTTTTCCCTTGTAGTTTGTGCGACAAGTTGAGAGGTAAACATGAAAGTCCTCGCATGTCACAAGTAACATGAGGTCCCTTGAAGAAACACTTGCGAGCCTCCTTGAATCACAAGCTCAACTAGCTGCTTATTTCTGGGAAAGTTGGGTATGACTGAGAGAAAGGCCAAAAACAGAAGTTGTTTGGGCTTAGGGCCTAGCCAAACATTTACATGCTCAACAAATAAAGTGAGCCTGTCATTGCAAGGAAAACTGTTGAGAAAATTTGTTGCCAGTGATAAAACACAAATCTTGGTGCAAAATTAGAGTTCTGAGAAACTTTTGTATCTACTGCTGAGAATGCAACACCTTCCCAATCCTTAAAGACCTTGTAATGGGACCAGTGGCCAAGTCAAAAAAAAAAACCAACTGAACTCTTCATATCACACTATGAAAAGCATCAACATCTGAACAATCACAGTGTTTCAGTGCTGTGTGACTCTACTCCTAGGGAGGTGTGAACACACAGCTACTCACCCCAGCATTTCAACAATCACAGCACTTCAGAGCTGTGTGACTCTGCTCCTAGGGAGGTGTGAACACACAGCTACACCCCATACAGGGAACTTATGGCAGACCAAAGTACTGATACCACCAAAGCCCAGCTTGGTGAACCAATGAGTTTTATTGGGGTTACTTACAGGATACAGGTGAGGTGTTCCCTATAGGAACAGAAACAATTCAAGACAGCTGTATCACCAAAGCCCAGCCAAAGATAGATAACAACAGGAAACCTGGAGAGCACTGCAAAGCCTGCAGGCAGCTCCTTGGGTGGGGACATCTCTTTCTGGTGGCTCAGGTGGCCTGAAGCTCTCGCAGGCTGCTTGACTGGTCTCTGTCCCTTTCCGCTAATTCTGCTGATCTGAGCCTCTAGGCCAGTAATTGTCATCCTTCCTAATGCTGTTACCCTTTCATACAGTTCCTCATGTTGAGGTGACCCCAACTAGGGGTGAAAGTTGAAAGATTACAATTAAAAAAAATTAAATTATTTTTGTTGCTACTTCATAACTGTAATTTTGCTACTGTTATGAATCATAAATATGTTTCCTTTTTTAAAAACATTTTTAATGATTTATTTATTCTTATTTTATGTGCATTGGTGTTTTGCTTTCATGTATGTCTGGATGAGGGTGTCAGATCCCCTGGAACTAGAGTTAAAGATAATTGTGAACTGCCATATGGATGCTGGGAACTGAACCCAGGTCCTCTGAAAAAATAGCCAGTTCTCTGAACCTCTGAGCCATCTCTCCAGCTCCCTAATATCTGTGCTTTCTATGTTCTTAGGAGACCCTTGTGAAAGGGTCATTCAACCTCCAGAGGGATTGTGACCCATAGGTTGAGAACCACTGCTCTAGGTAGTCTGGCTTGTCTAAGGGTTTTCTAGGCTCTCGGCTGGTCTAAGAGTTTCTCTGCAGCAGTTCTTACTGCTTATAAGGAGGAGCCCTGTGAATCTGGTCAGTTTCAGGAACTTCCTAAAACCTTTAAGTTGTTTACTTCCTAGACTTTACGAGATTCCCTCTAAAATGGAAAGTTTTATCTCAGGGGAAATTTCTCACAACATTTGGTGAGATGCTAATATCCAAATGACCTATAAAAGCACGCACAGGTAAGGTTTACATTCAGTTATAAGAGAGATAAATGGACTGTAAGATAAACAACAAAAAATAATAAGTTTCATACTGTACATTGTAATAAACCTGAAATTTTCAATTGTCTCAAGTTTGGATGTCAAATCAAAGGATACTCATCACCATAGAAAAGACTGATGAAACATGTTCAACTTCTCTCAACTGCATGTCTGCATGAAGCAGGACTTTTCTTCGTTTACTTCATCTAAAATAATATAGCACAGCAGGTGAAAGGAAGAGGCCAGTTTGAGAATGTCTAGTAAATCAGAGGCTGAAGAGAGTTGCAAACTGTAAATCAATGGACTTTCTTGTGGTGATATCTTGTTTGTACTCTAACAAATGAAGCTTGCCTGAAGATCAGACAGTAGAGCTAACTATAACCATAGCCGACATAACCAGAGGCCAGGCAGTGGTGGCACACACCTTTGATCCCAGCACTTGGGATCTCATGCCTTTGATCGCAGCACTTGGGAAGTACTTGCCTTTAATCCCAGCACTAGGGAGGAGGAAACAGGAAGTGATATACTGGACAGAGAGGGGAATATAAGGTAGGAGGAGACAGGAGTTCGGCCCTTTTATGGTCTTAGGATTTTGTAGAGGTAAGAACTCTAGTAGCTGGCTACTCTGTAATCTTTCAACTTTCACTCCTAATATCTGACTCCGGGTTCTTATTACTAAGACCAATTAGGATTCACACTACAATATCTCACTAACTTTGCCTCTTGAAAGAATATTTTTCATAAAAATAAAATGTACGTATATGATGCATTTGTTCATTTAACTTTGGGTGATTTGATGAACGTATTTAAATTTCTGAGTTTTGCATCTAACAGTAAATATTCCCAGAAACAGAACACTTAAGCAAACTCCCTTTAGGATCCTCAATTTTTTTTTCAGAATATAAAGAGGGTTTTGAGGTGAAAACCCTCTTTATTTGGGGAGGGCCAATTCAGGAGGCATAGTTTAGAAATTGATGAAGTGGATCTGGGTCCACTCCAAGTCCTTTCTCTCCCTCATGGAACTGGGCTACACCACACTCAGCTTCAGATCTGTTGTGTTTGAGGGACGTGCTTCCCACAAGCTTACTTTGGCTCACGGCCACTAAGCTAAAGTCCCAGTCACTACAGAGTTAAGATAACAGCAATCCGTTAAATGGGCAAAGTTATACCGAGATAACAATCCCACATAACAGAACTTGTCTTGGTCATGCTAAGTCAGCTGCCATGGTGACCTTCTAGCCAACCATCACCTATTGTTAGGGACCAGGCTGATGGCCATGTCAGCTGCGTCTTTTGCCATCGCTGCGGCATGGAGAGAGGATCCTGAAGAGCCAAGCCTCGACAATCAAAAGCTACCAGTCAGAACGCTATAGTCACTTCAGACTCCGTTGTCTTGAAGAATGAGAAGGCTATGGGCCCAGAGTCGCATGAGGGAGCCTGCTGCTAGTAAACATGACACTGCCAATCGCCCATGTCTTATCTCCCTGCCAAGCAGTGTTAGTCAGTGTTCCTTCGCTCTCATGAGATCCCCGAGGCAATCAACTGCAAAGATTGGCTCATTGGGCTCACAGTTTTCTGAGGCTCCAGTCCATAACTCCCTGTACCCCATTTCACATAGTAAGAATATGAAGTTACCAGAAAGATAGACAGACAGATGGACTGACAGACTGGGTTGGGTCTTACAACCTCCTTCAGGAGCATGCCACCAGAGACCTAACTTCCTTCTACCTCTTAAAGACTCGACCACCTTCCGGTGGCTCTGCATGCTGGGAGTCAAACCTTTCACATGCAGGCTTTTGGGCTACACTTAACATGCAGGGACTGTGGTTGTAGTTCGGTGGGCAAGCACTTGCCTGGTGATTGTGGGTAAGGCCCTGGATAGCATCCCTGGCACCAAAACCAAAGTAAACTAATCAAGAGAAAAGCCCTAAGAGTATAATTGAAAATGATCATCTCTCTAAAAAGATACCATGCTAAATAAATCTTGGGGAATAAAACAAGATTGGAAATGTAGCCTTCAGGAACCCAAAAACACTTAAGAAGATAGAATACCACCTTGTTTGTGAACTATCTACCTGGTAAACACACAGATGGCTGTCAACAGAACAGGACTAGCACTCCAGCTGACTTGAGCAGCCCTGGGTAGTTACAGGAGAAAGAAACCTCCAGACCTAGCAGGACAGTTCCGAGGAGAGCATGGCATCAGAACAGAGGTCATCACATGCTGGGAGCATCCAGACCAGCAGAGAAGAATGATGAGACATTACAGGCGCTGAGGGGAGAGAGATTCACAAGCCTGTGGCTAGACCAGTGTGGCTGCAATTAGTCATGCCAGGAAAGCACTGCTTGTACTCAGGGGTGACACCGGGGATAAGAAGACATCAGCCTGGGGAGGTCCCACATCCCAGCCAGAGGAACAGTATGCAAACAAGTAGACCACAGAGATGGCAGCCACAGGGGTCTGACAGCCACTTATTTGTCCACAAGAGAAACATTAGGATGAGAGATACGGGCATCGTTTATTTTAATTGAAAACTCAAGCCAAAGCTTGCTTTATGTCTTTTTTTCCTTCTCCTAAAAATGTATTTTCTTCATAATTTCTCAACTTCAATAACAATAAAATAGCTGTGGCATAATAGTCTTACACAAACAAAAACATCATTTTCAGAAATAGCATTTTCTAAGCATTAAGTCAAGCAGATGTTGGAAGCATCTTGCTTAAATCAAATTGTTGTGTGTTAGGTCTCAAGTGGGAGTAGGCATGTCCTCATCTGTGTGTGTCTGCTTTGTGCATTAATATCTGTCTTTGGAAGGACAGAGGAGAAAGGAGAAAGGAAAACCTAAATGTTGGGGCACACATTATATGTCCATTTGGGAAAGCCACCACAATTTATTGAAGGGTGTGGGGCCAATAACCAAAAGAAAGAAGCTGGCCTGGCAAGATGGCTCAGGGGCGATGGTACTTGCCACCAAGTCTGACTATCTGAGACTGATCTCCAGGACCCATGTGGTGGAAGAAGAAAACCATTTTCCACAATTTGTCTGCTGTCCACATGCATGTGTGTGTGTATGAGTAATACATAAATAAATAAATGTAGCAATGTTAAGACAAAAGCAAAGAGAAAGGCCGAAATAGGGGTGTGACCATAGACAGGATGAGACTGCCAGGGAGAGATCCTAGCAGCAGGATTTAAAGACCTTTCAAAGAGCTGGAATCAACACATCCCCATCTATGGTGCACACAACGCAATCCCCTTTTGTTTAAGTATTTGACACAATAGGTACAAATGAGGGAACCGGGGCAGACTCTCAAGGTCTTGCAGGCAGGCTTACAAGATTGTACCACCTCCCATATCACTGTCACTTGGATCTGGAATGTCCCCCAAAGGCCCAAGTGTTCCAGGTACGGTCCCCAGACTGTGGCACATTGAGCTGTGGTAGAACCCTTAGGAGGACAAGCCTAAGAGAAGGAAATTGGATCTCTGGGAGTGTGCTTTCCAAGGGAATTGGAGAACCCTGATATTTCCTCTTCTGCATCTTGTCCGTGAGATGAGCAGTTTTGCTCCACCATGCCCTGAGGTCATCCATCGTGCGTGGCCTCAGCACAGAGCAGCGAGGCCAGTGGAATATGGATTGTAATTTCCAACACGTGAGCCCAAGTAAGCCTCGGCAGTAAGGGGATTGTCTCCGCCATTTGTTACAGCGATGGAAAGCTGACTGCCACCATGCTTTGAGAGCAGAACACTCACGAAAGCATGCCCTCATGAAGACTCTGAGGCAGAGTGCAGATAGAGCCAGGGAAAAGTCTAGTCAGATGCCTGTTAGCCTGGCCTCTGCCTATAGCAACAGCCCGAGAAGTTGCATAAGCCAACAAGGAGCTGAACTGGAGTGGTGCATACAGCATTAGAGAAACACATTCAAGGCAAAGATCAATGGCATCACACAGGATTAAGCAGGAAGGACTAAGAGGCAGTGTATGCTGTCTGCCTTGACATCTGAATGGCCAAGCCACAGGATTAGCTATGTAAGGGAAGCGGCTCGCACACTTGAAACGGTCTGCCTTTCTGTGTTGGACAACTGCATTTGGAGTGAAGGTGGGGCATCTGGGTGTAAGTGTTCAGGACTTGGGGCAGCATGCAGAAGAGTAAAAGGATAACAGGTTTGACATTACCCACGAAAGAACAGGAAAAGAAACTATGGCAAACAGTGGGGATAGAAAGAGAAGGGTGCAGGGCTGGAGAGGTGGCTCAGCAGTTAAGAGCACTGGCTGCTCTTTCAGAGGACCTGGGTTCAGATCCCAGCACCCAGGCAGGTGGCTCACAGCTGCCTCTAACTCCTGCTCCAGGGAATCTGGTGCCTCCTCTGGCCTCTGCAGGTACTGCATGCAAGCGGTGCGCTTAAACAACTACATACACGTAAGTAAAAATAAACTATTGTTTTAAGGGGGGAGGTGGAGGAAGAGGAGTTTGGGGAAGACAGAATGCCAGATGGGGGAAGAAAAGAGTTGCAAGTGTGTTGGGGCTGATGGACTTTGTTCGGTTTTGTTTTCCTTTTTACAACTAATATTTGATATTTATTCCATCATTTCCCCAACTCTCTGACACGAACTGGGTATTTAATGATCCAAAGTAATCCTGACATCATCAGATCCCACAGACAACACAGCTCAGTCCTACATTAATGTCATTCCTAAGTCCCAGGTCACCTGCACTTCTCACGGTGGCTACAACTTGGGAATTCCCAACACTCTCTCCTCTGGTTCAATAATTTTAAAGAATGCCTCAGGGCCAGGCAGACGCTTTGGTTTGTGCTTATTGTTTTACCATGAACCGCCAGGGCAAACAGTGACCGGAATGGGGTCCAGCTGAGTCCTGAGCAGAGAAACAATATCCCCATTGAGTTGGCATATGCTGTCCTCCCAGCTGCCAATCAAGAAAAACACAAAGAAATTCGAGCTGAAGCCAAAGAAATCTCGATTTATTTGGTAACAGCACTGCAGTGGGAACACAGGGCATTGCAACAAGAGTATAGATGCTGTGGTGAACTGTAGGTGCCTTCAAAGACATGGAGACAAGGGGAAGTCTTTAGAGAGAAAAGTCAGAATTAGACACGTACTTTGGAAGGTAGTTGTGCACGCCACTCACTGAATCACCAGCTCCGCACCTATGCAGTGTATTTTGAAACAAGCTCTGGTCACAGTAGTTCATCCAAGATTGACGTCAGGCCGAGGTTGAGCAGGCAGGTAGTAAAGAAGCACTCTCGGAGGCTTTTTCTGGACAAGGCTGCTGGGGCTTTAATGCTCGGCGGGTCCATGTTGCTGGTGGCCTGTTGTGACAGTTACTATCAGGCAGCCATGCACAAAAGGCCTCCTTTAAAAATTTATTGGCTTTATTTATTTAATAAACATTGACACAAGCAACGCCATCTTGACACAAGGAAGTTTTACACCGCGCGTGGATGTGTTTGCCATCTCAGACACTCTCCAAACCCCACCCTTTAATCACGCCTTAGACAGAGTTGATTAAATAATTGGTCACTGATGGTTAACTCATCTATCCTCCTCCCCTCATCAGAGGGTATGGGGACAGGCTGCAAGGCCTAGGCTTTTAATCAAACCTGGTCTTCCTGGCTTACCAGCCTTCATCCTGAAGCTACCCAGGGGCCCACCACAAATGGCCTCATTAGAACCAAATGGGCTCTCAAGACCAAAATCACTCTAGAATTTCCAAGGATTTGGGGAGGGAGCGCTGCACTAGGAATGAGAAACACAGCAAGAATATCACTCTGTGTTGTCACAAGTACTATTCTAGCAAGAAAAAGAAGCCAGGAGAAAAGCAAGCAGCAGACAGGACCAGCAGTGTCATGGGAAAGGGGCAGAAGTTGCTCAGAGGAGTGCATTTTAACTTTCTCTTTGGACCTCAATATCTGAGACCCGTTGCTAATTTAGAGAATTCCTCGTCTTGTTAGGCAGAAGCTGATAACTTTCCCAGCCCCACCTGCAGCCAAGCAGCAGGGGCAGAGACTTTGGCAATCAGCGCAAGTGCTTTGGTTCTGAGTCAGAAGCAAAGGATGCTACAGGGTACACCCCTCTCCCCTCCCCCAAGTGATGACAGCAGGAACAGGTGCCCCCAACCAGGTATGCTCCAACCTGAAGGGCTGTCAGAAGATCCCCTGGGTCTATCCCTACAGTGATTTGTAGGGTTTTTTTTCTTAGTTTTCTGGGTTCCAGCTGGCCAAACTCTGTGCCTACTGCCCCAGATTATCAGAACCGGGTAAGAGCTTTCGTTTTCTTTCCTGCATAAAGCAGCCAATCATTTCTATTGTTTGCCACCTCTGTCCAGGCTGTCAATCATGGGAAGAGCAATACTGTTCAATGGAGCATTTTTGGCAGTTTGTTTAGTTGTGACTTTAGGCAGGTGTCTAGCAGCTGGAATAAACTCATACCTGGAGCAGGAAGGAAAGCCAATTCAAAACCTGTCTAATCACATGTCTGAAATTAATGCAGCACCAAGCAACACTAAAGATTTGATAGCAGGTACAGAAAGGTTATTTACAAATGATTTATTTAAAAGTGTGAGGACCTGGGACTGGAGAGATGGCTCGGTCGGTAGTTAAGAGCACTGGCTGCTCTTGCAGAGGACTTGGGCTCAAGTCCCAGCACCCATGTGATAGCTCAATGTCATCTGTAATTACAGTTCCAGGGGATATGACACCCTCTTCTGGCCTTCTCAGGCACTGCATGTCCATGGTGCGCACACATGCAGGCAAAATACCCATACATATAAAATTTAAAAATAGCTGGGTGTAGTAGCATACACGTTTAACCCCAGAACTCGGGGGAAGAGGGCAGAGGCAGGCAGAACTCTGTGGGTCTGAGGCCAGCCTGGTCTACAGAGCTAGATCTACAACAATCAAGGCTGCATAGAGAAACCCTGTCTTGAAAAAAACAAAAACAGCAACAAAAAAATTAAAAATCTTTTTAAAACTAGAGGGCTGTCTTACGGTTAATTCTTTGTTCTTGCTCTAACAGACAGAACTCCTCTAAGTATCAGACAAATGGCAGCGGAGAGGTACAACAAACCACAAACCCACCATGTTCTGCCTTCCCCTCCCCCTGCCCCATCCAGTGAGATAAAATATGTGTGGCAAGCCAAATTCCTCACCCCCGTTAGCTCTGCCTCTTTCATCCTTCACGTACCCCACCAGGACTTCAGGACTCTCTTGCCCACGGGAGAAATAGTGCAGGGTTTTCATTTTTGCCATGTAGCTCTTTATCCGTGGGGAATGCAGTCCAAAGTCCCCCCACAAGAGGTACCTAAAACCCTGTGCAATACTAACCCCCATGTAGTATGTTGTTCATCTATTCTATTACATATGAAAAATATGTAATAAGAAGATTAACATAACTAACAATAAAATAGAATGAGCATAATGACATGATGTTAAGAAAATTGCTGGTATGCTGGGTATAGTTGCATATGCCTGTGATCCCAGTACTTGAGGCTAAGGTAAGGAGATCATAAGACTGAGGTCACCCTGGGCTAAATGGCAAGTTCAAAGCCAGTCTGGCGTACATGGTGAGACACCATCTCAGATAAAATAGGCAGGGAGAAGAATAGGAAAAGAGAAAAAAAATCATGAGCATCACTACTGTGGTGTGAGACTTTGGAGACATTTTACAGTAAAATATGTTTTACTTGGACGTAAGTCTGCAATGTCACGGAGATGGCTATGAACTGATTATAAGATCAGTGGCCCGTATAGTGTGCATATGTTGGACAAAAGGATGCTTCACATCCAGGTGGGACAGAACACAGTGGTAGATACTTCATCATACTCTCAGAGTGGTATGCAATGTAGCATTAACTGTTTTTCTGGAATTTTCCACTTAATGTGCTTGAAGTGTTGAGGTCAGGTAATTGATCTTCTCACTAGTAGGGGGCGTCACTATGTTATGGTTTCTGGGACCGTTCAGCAATACTCTCTAGACCAGCCATTCTCAAAATGTGGGTTGCAACCCCTTTGGGGGTCGAATACCCTTTCACAGGGGTCACCTAAAGTCATTGGGAAGCACAAATATCTACTGTGAATCATAACAGTAGCAAAATTGCATTTACAAAGTCACAACAAAAATAATTTTTCAACACCACAACATAAGAAACTGTATTTAAGGGTCACAGCATTAGGATGGTTGAGAACCACTGCTCTAGACTGTTGGATATGGACAATATCTACTTACGTCTAGCTACATGTCATAAATATGTTGTTGTATTAATTGTCTATACATAAAAGCACACAGAAAAAGAAGGCGAGGCAAACAGTATAAAGAATTCTAATATTTTTTTTCTACCTGAAGCTAGGTACACTCACTCTGTATCTATCTGTCATGTTTCTGGCATCTCTCACAACCGTGATGTTCCTGTGTCAGTACGCTAATTTATCTTCGTATCTGACTGCCTAGCACACAGTGCTTTTAGAGACTTTTTATGTGCACTAGTATTTTGTCTGCCTGCCTGTATGTACACCACAGGAGCACAGTGCTCAAGGAGGCCAGAATAGGTCACTGGATCCCCTGAAATTGGAGTTACAGGTGATTGTGAGCTGCCATGTGGGTGCTTGGAACCAAACCTGGGTCCTCTGGAAGATCAGGGAGTGTGTTTAACTGCAGAACCACCTCTGCTGCTCCAGAACATCGGAACATGCTTTCACACGTAAAACCAGCTTATGTAACATTAGAAATAGGGATTTTAAATATTTATATAGCTTCAAGTTCCTGTGATTTTCTCAGTAATGAGGGACTCAGGACTTGGTGTTCTGGGCTGCCTCTTCTGAAGAAATGAAGTTTCAAAGTCAAGTGAATGACGTTAATCTCTCCATGCTCAGCAGTTCATCCTTTTCTGTTAGTCTGTTTGACCCATGCGGGCACAAATGAATTACAAACTCTATCCACAATCTAAGGTTATAGTCGAGGTTCAAATAGAGGTTCTAATAGACAATCTAAGGTTCTAAGATTAAAATAGGGAGATATCATTTTTCCAAACAACATATTTGAATTATGCCATCTCATTTAAGACTGGGGCATTCATTTCTACACTTGAAAGTATTTCCCCCAAACAAGCCAAAAGCCCAGTTATGTGTGGAGGTCTTGAAGCAGGGCAGGGAGAACAATAGAAATATACTTTAAATGCACACAATTCCCACTTCTGAAAATTCTATTCAGTTTGGCCATTCAAGGCTCAGTGGTTTTGCTTATGAGAATTATCCAACTGTTCAATTCTACAGAAAATAGAATCTCTAAAAAGTACTGCGTGTTGAGGTCCCCTACAATGTCCCCTGTACTTGCTGAAGTTGTTTGGTTGGTGGCAGAACTATGTGGGTGCAATGCATTATGTCGATAATTAGCTGGGCATGTGCTCTAACGGTGGCCATATCTGCCTGCTCACAGTGTCACAGTGTCACGGTGCAGTGCTGGTGCAACCGCTGATGGTGAGGTGGAGGGGCACTCTGTGCTGACTCTGTGTGAAGCTTTGTAATTTCATCAGTTTCATCTCCCTCATAGGTTTCTCAAACGTAGCCTTTTGAATTTGAAAGCAAAACTAGTTTAGACGAGATCTGCCAAGGGTCTTGACCTAGTGTTTAATTCTTTGTGTTGTTTTCCGATTACTTGCTCCCGAGGACAGCATTGAATTTCTGCCGCAGTCTAGCGGAGGAAGACAACCTGGGTAGGTACAGGGGCTGCAGTCCAGATGCCGCTTTGCTTTGGTGGAAGTGGATGGACAGACTCAATGCGGTTAAAGCCTTATGGCTCAGAAAGCAGCGCTTCAAAGAAGCAATGATGTGGGCATGAAAGGAAGGGTCCAGGGACGAGCAGATGCAGAGGAAGGCTCCTCTGGGTGCTCTTATCTATCTAAAGACCAGATACACTCAGGAGAGCCCGATTGCTGTTTCAATCTTCTAGCTGAAATTTCATTAATGGAGGAAGATTAAATTCATCTCACTGAAGAAGAGACTGAAAATCCGACATGACAGTGGAGCCCGAGGGACCTTTCCCTCAGGCCATTGTGTGGTCTCCAGACTCATTCATTCTCAAATCGTTTCCCATCTCTCCACAGCAATGGCTCTCGACCTTCCTGATGCTGCAACCCTTTAATATACAGTTCCTCATGTTGTGGTGACCCCCAACCACAAAATGATTTTCCTTGCTATAACTGTTTCGTTATAGTAATGTAAATATCTGATATGCAGGATATCTGGTATGTAACCCCCAAAGGGATGGCGACCCACAGGTTGAGAAATGCTGCTCTAAATCACCAGAGGGCCCTACCCTTCTCTGTCTCCTAGGAAGAGGGTATGTAGGCTTCATCCATCTGCCCCCCTTTTGACTTTTTGTGTATTAAATGGTTCTTGGGTGTCCTAGTCAGAGTTTCTTTAGCTCTGCTGAAACACCAAGACTAAAAGCAAGTTGGGAAGGAAAGGGCTTATTCAGCTTATTTACTTTTCAGTTTCTTTATTATTACACTTCCATATCACAGTCTATCACTGAAAGAAGTCAGGAACCTGGAGGCAGGAGCTGATGCAGAGGCCATGATATGCATGATGCCGAGGCTTTCTGGTATGCTCCCCAAGGCTCACTCAGCCTGCTTTCTTACAGAACCCAGGACCCCCAGCCCAGAGATGGCCCCGTCCACCACGGACTGGGCCCTCCCCCATTGATCACTCATTGAGAAAATGCCCTACATATTCTCAGTTGAGGCTCCCTCTTCTCTGATGCTCTAATTTGTGTCAAGTTGACATAAAACCATCCAGCACAGTGTGTGTAAACTAGTTCTTATTTCTCCTGTGAATCTGCCTAGTTAGCTAATAGAAAAAGATTAAAACTTCAGAGGGGACATCTGAACTCTCCTATGAGAGGAGGCTCGAGGGGTTTTTGGGAAATGAAACCACTCGTCTGTCCTTCCCTATAGGAAATATTCCTAAATGTCACACATCTACGGACAGGGACAGTAGCCAAAGTACTACTAACTACCCACAATGCACGTCTAGGTCGTTGCGGGAGTACCATTGGCTCTTAAAGATGGCCTCTTGCTTTCTGCTTCTTCCTTCCAGGTCTGAGCACGCTGACTATAGAGAGCAGAGCCCACGCACCTGCCTAGGAAATCAAACAGCGAGGAGCGATAGGTGTCCTTAGCAGTGGATTGTGGGAAGTGAAAAGAGGGCGCTGCCCCTGTTGGTTCCGACCTCTTAGACAGGCAGCAGGGCCTGGGTCAGCAGAGTTCTCGAGGCTAATCAGTCATGCTAAAAATGAATGAATGAGAAACAGATGGGCTAGCATATTCCGCCCACTGAAGGGAGAGGAGTCTAGATGGTACGAAAGTCTAGCGATGTGTTTTCTCCTTTAATAGTGATATTTGATTCTGGGGTTTATTTGGGACTTTGAAATCATATGGACTTGAAGCAGTGCTATGTATCTGTCTACACTATGCTGCGATGATAAACAATCCCTAAGTGCTCAGGGACTTCCATAATAAGGGTTTGTTTCTGTCTTCCACGGTATGCGTGTTAAGAATGTAGCTCTTCACTCTCGGACCCATTAGAATGCCAAAGCCTCTTCCTGGGACTTTAAAACTTGTCATGGAGAGGGAAGAAACCCAGAACAACCACACACCATTTTCATACTATTTCACTGTTCAAATCATTTGCACAACCAAGTAAGTTCAGCAGAAAGTGTTTCATCCCAACGTTGCAGCAGAATACAGCTTAGTGTGTAACCTGGTTTTTTGTTTGTTTTTTATCTAGACTTATTTCCTCACATTTCCGGAAGCTGGGGATCCGAGTGTGTGATGGCAGCATGTGGCTCAGCCATGACAAGTCTTCCTGCTGCTCCATGATTAACACGGCAGAGGGCATCACATGGCACGGCAGAGTGATCTTGCTGCCTCAAGTCTCTCTTGAGACATTTGATCACATCTTTACAGATCCAGGAGTACCAGACAGCTTGCTTCTGAACCCCAGAAGATACCACCTTAGGGCCTGCTCCCAATGACTCACTTCTGCTGCCTCCGATACCACCCATAGCCTCTCAAAAGGCGCTACCAACTGGTGACCAAGGTGTTCTACAGAGGCCACTTCACATTCAAACTCTAAGAGGGACTTAGTTTCTCAGACATGAGCTTTTAAGGGACACATTCAAATCAAAGCTGGGGGGGTGTTGCATCTTCTAGGTGGTAACAAACAGGCCCCTACCATGAATAAACAATATTAGAATCTGGCTCATTCTGTTACAGCCTTAGGTTTCAGTTTGAGCTCCAAGAACTTAGAAAAGTGAAACGTCAGTTACCTGAACCTGAAGAAATGCAGCAAGTATATGTGCCAGTAGGCAATGCCCCTTTATAAGATAACCCTTAAAATGTTGAAGGAGGGAGAAAGAGAGGGAGGGAGGGAGAGAGGGAGGGAGGGAAAGAAGGAGGAAGGGAAAGGAAAGAAAGGCAGACCCATTTTGCTCCCTGTAATTGTCCTTTCAGGCCATTAGGAGGCGCTGTTCCAACACCCTCATAGACACAGGCTCCTGCCTCTAAGATTGCTGACCCAAGGGACCCACAGCAGGCAGGCAGAGTAAAGAAAGCTGCATACTCAGCGTCTTCAAGACTTTTGCCATGAGGAGACACAAAATACTTCCACTCTCATTCTATGCTCTCTAAAGCAGGTCACAGGGTAATGCACAAATTAAAAAGCAAATGCTCTATCTACCAATTTACAGGAGAGTTAACCAAGATTTTCGACGTGTTGCATAAGGTGAAGGGGCAGCCAACTCAGGAATAAAAGATCCAGAATCTACCAGGCACCTGACACTGCTCTGCCCAGAATGAGTGTGTACACAAAAAGAAAAAAGCAAACATGTGAAAGGAACCATTTTATATATTCTCAGAATTTTATATATCAATGTAAAGTAGTTACCTTTCTATTGCTGGGATAAAATGCCACAACCAAGAAAACATATGGAAGGAAGTGTTCATTGGATTTATGATTTCTGAGAGAGATTCCATAACAATGGGGGGGACACACGGCAGCAGGTGGCTGGAAAAGGAAGCCGAGAGATCACCTTCAGCTACAGAGTGAAATAGAAGTGGGGCGAGGCTATAAATACTCAAAGCTCACTGCCAATGACATACTTCGTCCAGCAGGGCCACTTCTCAAACAGCATCACCAGCCAGGGACAAAACATACCTGAGTGTCCAGGGGACATTGCTCATTCATGGTGTAGGAGGGTCATCTGTCTATGTGTTACTTTCATTGGTTAATAAAG
>LOJH01025116.1:0-17195 GCA_001685095.1 Ellobius talpinus
TGGGCAAGAAACTGCTCTTGTCTGGACTGCTTGATGAACTGGACATGCAGGACCTACAGAGAACTTGCCTAAAGGTGAGATGATCCTTTGGGATTCCTGCTTCATTAAAGAACAAAAAGAGTCTGCCGACATTCTGTAGGACACAGAAGAAAATGACTGACAAACTGCCAATATAGGCAGAACCGTCTTTAAAATTTCCTGCTTCATGGAAAACTTTGCTGGATACTAAGGGCCTATAGGCTGAAGATGGATGCCCCAATGGTACAGAAGAACTTTAGGTGACTGTCCAGGAAGTGAGATATCTCTGTCATTTTTAGAGTTTTGGGAGTTGCTTACTATGCAATCCTAATCACTTAAGTAATATTATATCCTTCTAAAGTCTTTGATGGAGTTGAAGAATAGATAGTAATAATATAGTTTTCCTTAGTTCTAATAAAAGATAACATAGATATAACTGTAATTATTGTTTCATAACTGTTTTGTTATATGTAATTGTACTGTGTTAAAGCTAAAGCCTTCCTTTTTGTTTAAACAGAAAAGGGGAAATTATGTGGGAAGTCCTTCTGTCTATGTGTTGTTTTTATTTATGAATAAAGAATTGCTTTGAGCCTATGAGAGAGCAGAACTTAGCTAGGCAGGGAAAACTAAGCTGAATGCTGGGAGAAAAGAAGGACAGAGTCAGAGAGAAGCCATGGAGATTCTGGAGACAGACGCTGGGAACTTTATGTAGTAAGCCACGGCCACGTGACAATATAGATTAATAGAAATGGGTTAAATTAATATAAGAGTTAGCCAATAAAAAACTAGAGCTAATGGGTCAAGCAGTGATTTAATTAATATGGTTTCTGTGTTATTATTTTGGCTCTGGGAGGCTGGGACAAACATGCGGCCTCCCTGCAAAAATTCACTGTGACTGGGTATTTTATATGTGTCATATCATCAAAGCAATTACACTATTATTTCAGGATAATAATATAACAATATTATCAAGATAATCATCACTGATAAGCAAGATAATATAATCAAGATAATAACAATAACTGATGCAAAGTTATTGCAAAAAAAACATGGCTAACAATAGCAGAGACTTTGGAGAAAGCAAGTATAAAATTTTTATCTCTTTCTTCTCTTCATCTTTATTCATACAAGGTCATACTAATTTAGTTGGTATAGCTATTAATTCTTCCATATATTTCTTCTTTAGTATATATAATTTTGACCAATGTTTTCTGAACTTTACCACATGACAGGTCACAGACTAGCCACTTTGAAGATTTTTATTCATTTAATAATCAGCACAATCCTGTTAAGCAGGATCCACCATTTGTCTTCCTTTTATAGACATAGGAATACACTTAGCTGTGTTCAATAAAGTGTTCAAGGACACAAAGCTATGACATTGTGGCAGTGCCTCATAGAACACAATTGTGCCATGTACTTTTGTAGTTTTCAGTATGTTCCTAGAGTAGATATGCAATAGCATATCATCATCATCACAGCATCTTCATGGTTCAATAGATAATTGAGATGAGGGGTTAAATTTTACTCTCATGAAATAATTATGGCCATCAATTTGATAATATGTTTCATTAATTGTCACAGAATCTTGGAGGATTAATTTAGTTTACAATCCAGACCACAATACTTCTAAAAGGGAAATATGTCCCTTTCACAGAAGTGACAGATTAACTAGGATTAATTTGGTCTAATGCTGATGCAAAATTACTGCATTGCTATCATCTAGTTAATTCTCAGAGGAGTTTTCAATAACTCAGTATATTACACAAGAAGAAATAGGTAATATTATTTCAACACCCCTCATCATTTCTTCTCAACAACACAGACTCTCCCTTTTTTCTTGACAGATATAAGAACATAGGATAATGTGGGAATCCCCTCTGTATGCTATCAATATGGTTTGTTACCATTGGTTAAAAAGAAGCTGCTTCTGCTTATAACCTGGCAGAATATAGCCAGGTTTCAAGAGATTTATAGAGAGAGTAGGCAGAGTCAGGGAGACGCTATGTAGCTGCCAAAGTAGAAAGACACCAGCTTCTAGTCAGAACCTTACTGGTAGGCCACAGCCTTGTGATGATTCACAGATTAATAGAAATGGGTTAATTTAATTTGTAAGAATTAGCTAGAAATATGCATAAACTGTTGGCCAAACAGTGTTGCAATTAATATGGTTTCTGTGTGATTATTCACATCCAGCAGGCCAGGAAATGAATGAGCAGTCTGCACCTGCAATAGGATGTTAAGCTCTTGGTGGAAGGTCTCAAATTTTTATCACTTAACCTTTACTCAAAACTGATGCAGACATGTTATCCAAATCATTGCTCGGGTTTAAAGAATGAAAGAAAATATGAAGTACACTCTGGATTTCTAAGACTTCAAGCATTTGGTAAGAGTTCTTTGATCTTATGTAAGACATTTCAATTTCATATTCTTCATTGTTACACTGTATATACTGTATATACACAAGGGCATGCTAAATCTAAATGTGCATTGGAAAGTAGGCAAATTATGTAAGCTTGGAGTCCTTTTAAAACTATGTCGTCTAAGCCATAAACATAGTATATAACTGAACAGTATAATATATAAAACTGCAGGAAATTGATCCTGCACACACAAGATCGGATTTTGTTTTGAAACAATAAAAATGTAAGAGATGTTACAATAATTTCCCTGAACATCAGTTGTGCTCCAGTGCCTTTGCAATGTGGAGAGACCTGATCTAATTGTAGCTTAACAGTATCTAATGACTGCTAAGAGCTTCATTCAATAATAAATGTTCCTGGCATTCATGGGGCAGAAATGACTGCAGGCATAGCTTATTAGGGAAATAAACTTAGACTAACTGAGCAAAAGGAGCTTAATTACTGTATGATGGAAGGTTTATTTCAATGTAGCTGTAGAAAAATCCAGTAAACACGAAGCATAAAACAACAAAACCAAAACTGGAAGTGATATGTGAAGACCGGCAAAGTGAACAGCTAGTACATTTAAACTGATAATTTAAGGTGAATGCTGTCCATTGGGAATCTACAAAGCTCAGAAATAGATACATTGTTAGTGAGATCAAGATCAGCATCCCTGGTTTAGCTTCCCCTTTAATAACTGGGTTGAATTTAAGGAGAGATTTATTAAGTGTGCCCACGACTGCCCAAATACAGTTTATTTAATGAATGGCTCTAAGCATAAACATTGATCCCACAAACACCGCCCTGCACAGACAAACACCCACCTTAGAAGTGTATTATATCTTCATGATATTGTGAGAAGTAGGGAGGAAAGAAGGCATGGATACATTATTTATGGCCAAGTTTTATGTCATCCAACTCCTTGTCTTGGTAAAGCACACAGGTTGACAACGTTGCGCAGCTTATGAGGCTTAATGATGATATAAAGGCTAAAATCTTTCTTCCTTCTAATTTTTATTTCTATTAAATAGCAATCTCTTTTTTGGAAAAGTTGTGGAAAATGAATGACAAATAAAACACCCCTTTGGTTAAATGAATCAGAACCTGCAAATGTTTAAGAGAAGGCTACAAATGTACTTGGCATTGTCTTAATACCATACTGGGCAATCCTTTCTGAGATGTCCAAGTTAACCTTGACTTTTAGCCCAAACGTTTTATTTGTAATTTTCTTTTTTGATGTTATAACATAATTATAACATCTTCTCTTCCCTTTACTCCCTCAAAATATTCATGTAAATCCTACTTGCTCTGTTTCAAATTTATGGCCTTTTTAAATCAATTATTGTTTCATGAAAATATCTATATATATGTGAATGTATATAATTCATATATGTATATTCACACACATATATACATATGTCTCTAAATATAACACACACACACATATATATATATATATATTCCTAAATATAACCTGCTCAGTCTGTATAATGTTACTTGTGTGCATGTTTTCACAGCTCAATTGTTGTACTCTTCCCTAGAAAGACTATTTCTCCCACCCTCAATGTTCCTTAGTTGCATGTAGGTCTTTGTGTAAGACTGAGGTCATATGGGCTTTCTCTTCTGCAGTTTATCATGTCTATTGGTGGCATCTTTGTTCAGCTCATGTTTAGGCAGTCATGTTTGTAAGACTTTACGGGTGTAGCTTCTGAAATGACTAGGAGATACAAACATCAAATTCCCTGATTCTCTGGGTATTAGAATATTTTTGCCTCCTTTTCCATAATGTTCCCTTTGGTGTTGGAGTTATTTGTTAGATGTCACCATAGGAACTGGCCTCTATAATGTCATATTTTGATTGGTTATGATTTTCTATGAGAGTTGCATGGTCAAGATATTCTCATCACAAATATAAAAAATCTTGCCTATATTTTCCTTTGGAAGGAATATGGCAATTTATATCATTAAAATACAAAATCCTCATTATGAAATCATTGCTTGGGAAATTGACTTTATTCATAATTCCTTAAAGCTTAAGCACTAAGCAGTCCACAAGGTATGAAAATGAAACTAGGTGATTTGTGCTTAGAGTCTAGAAAACTCCATTTATAATATCTAATCCTCTGTCACCCAAATAGCAAGAGCATCTCTATATATTGTACATATTATATATATATATATATATATATTNTATATATATATAATCAGTGGAAGACCATCAAATCCAAAGGTTACATTAACACTGAATATCCAAACACAGGTAATACTGGATTATAATAGGCAGACTAAATTGGTGATTAAAGAATAAAGTTCAAAAGTGCCAAAGTATAAAAAAAACAAAACACAGATATTTTAAACTTCAAAGAAATACACACTTATTCCTAATAAGAAAATTTAAGCTGGGCAGTGGGGTAGTGATGTATACCTTTAATCCCAGTACTTGTCAGGCAGAGGAGGATGAATTGCTATGAGTTTGAATTCAGCCTGGTCTACAGAATGAGGTCCAGGACAGTCAATGTGACACAGAGAAATCCTGTTTTGAATATGACAAAATAAAGAAAAGAAAGAAATTTAAACTTCTGTTTACTTTTCTTGCCTTCATTTTGCAGCTTAGTCTTTAAAATTTGGATATAGAAGATGCCATCAATAAATCATCTCAAGCTAATGAGACCCTTAGTATCTTACTATGGTCTTCTTGCCCATCCCGGGTAACATTCTAGCTCCTTTTGCTCTTGCACGATTGTCAGTTTCAAGGGCAGGACTCTGAGCATCAGTCTACCTTCTCCTATCTATTCTGTTTGGTGTCCTTATTGTCTCACTAGCCATGTCATACTTCCTTGAAAAGCTTCCTCACACTGCAAAATTTTTAGCAGATGGGGGTTTCGCTTCAAATTTTTCCTTTGACATCACTTTAAATAATCTAAAAACATGCTTTATTCAAAAATCTAAATTTATCAGATTAGAATCTAAGTTTTATGTAGCCAGTTTGAATATGAAGCAGTCATACCTATTTCAAACATTTTATTTATGGATAAATAGATAAGTTGTAGCTGGTTTAAATGGCATTTATCGCAGACTATGCATGAGTGGTTGGAAATGGAGGTTCAGAGGAGCCGTCTACCAGTGAGGAGCACTGGGGGCAAACAGAGGGAAACCTCTCCGGAAAGGGAGAGCAGAGTGAAGTGTTCTGATGGAGCGAACAGTAGGAATTCACCTTCATCTTCCTCTGGAAAGCAGGCACCCTAGCTTCAGGGATCTGACAAGCAATTGCAATTTATTTCCCTCAGTTCTGGGGGTGAAGGAAGATTCAAAATCAAGAGATGCACAAGTCAAGCTGGTGAGGGCTCCCCTCCTCTCCCACAGGTGGCTCCTTCTTGTAAAACTTTTCTACAATGAATAAAGTGGCTCTCTGGGACCTTTTCAATAAGGGCTTTGTCATCCTAAACTAACCAAGTCAAAACGCCGCACCCGCCATCTTCTAGCACCCTCATATTAGTGATGAAGTTTCAACCTGTGAATCTTTAGGGTGAGTCTAACAATCAGGTTATAGCAAATGGTAAGAAAAGATGAAGGGTCGGGAGAAGCAGGCTTGAAAATGCACAGGAATCAAGTAGGCCATGGCCAATCTGGGGCACTGCTGAGGCCAAGCAAGCTGAGGCCAAGCTGGTCCTAGTCCTCTGGCTTTTACCTACCTGGCAATCAACCTTACCTGTCAACTTCTTTGTACCACTCACTTGAAATCCCAAGTGCTGGCAACTTCCGAGCTGAATGCCTTGTTAATTCTTGTTACACACTTCTGCTTGGGGTGTAGGGGTCTGGAGTATAGAAATTTGGAATCCCAGGTTCCAAAAGACTACATACAATAATGAAACCCCCTCAAGGGAGAACAAGATACTAATAGTTAATGGTAGTTTCACAGGTGAGCAGTCGAAAAAAAAAATGACCAATGCCTGTTTATGTGCTTTAAGGCATTGTCTATGTCAGAGAGAAGACCTAAAAGGAGAATGTTCCTGAAAGTGGGCCATTTGAGCGGAGCTGGGTGAGACTTTACAAGCTGGCAGAGAAAAATGTTTCATAGAAATCAGACTCTCTGTTCAGAAGCCCAAATACATCATCAAGGGGACAAGAAGAAATGCACTCACCATGGTTAGATTGTAGCATGCTTATAGCATAGTTAAAGGACACCAGAAAGGAGAATAAGAAAAAACAAGATCTCAGAAGTGAAAGTATAGATGTGCTATTTTAGTAATGTGAAATCAACAAAGAATTTTAAGCAAAGGCTTACAGGATTAGATTTATAATACAGAAAGACTGCTCAGGCCTCAGTCAAAAGAGGAGGATGGATTACAGTGGCTTCCAGAAATTCAATGTTTCTATAAGCTATGGGGAAATATGTATAAGTGCCAACCTCATTAACTCCACTTGAGAGTTAATATCTAACCTGTGGCTTAGTATAGATTCAATTACTTCACCAACTTGATGTAAAAAGCTCCTAAAATTAGTAATAATATGATCTGTCTTAGTGCTATAACTTTATTTTCCATGCTGTATTTGTTTTCTATTGCTGAACTACACACGTGGTTTAAGCAATAAACACTAACAGTTCAATAGGTTAGAAGTCCCACCTGAATCTCATTGGGCTGAAATCAAGGTGTAGAATGAGCTATCTGCCTTCTAGTCTTGAGTCCATAGGGAAAGCCAACTGTGCATGTCTTTTCCATTCCCAGTTCCCAGAGGCTGCCTGCACCCATCGACTCATTGTCTTCACTATCTGCCATAGTGTTTGTTTCCCTCTTTCTGATCTAATGTAAGTTACCCTTGTGATTACACTGGGGTCACTCAATAGTCTAGGATAATCAATTTGTTCTAAAATCATCAGATTAATAATAATTACATCTGTAACACTGAATCCTCTGTGCCAACAAAATAAGTTTCTGGAACTAACATCTGGACACCTTTTAAACAAGAACTTAATCATCATTGACATATAATTGGCAAATCAGAATTTCCAGGACAAAACCCCTCAACTTTTTTTAATAATTACTTTTTATCACATGTATGTATGTGTTTGTGTGTGTGTGTGTGCGCGCGCACACGTGTGTATGTGTGTGTGTTTATGCTTATATATACAGGTACTCACAGAGACGAGAGATGTCATATCTACTGTAATGGGAGTTACAGGCAGGTGGATGTTGGCATGGGGAACTGAACTTAAGTCCAGTGGAAGAGCAGAACAGGCTCTTAATCTCTGAGCCATCTTTCTGGCCCCAGGACTATGAACCTACTTTCCCTGTTGAACTGTCAAGCTGCACTAATTCACAATGCCAGCCTTCCTTCTTTTTTTCCAGGTGGCTTTTGTAATGCAGGCATGCATAATCCTCATTCCCTGGGTGATGTTGCAATGCCTTCTCATCATCACAGAGCATCTGCTAGCCACCCCTATTAAAAGAAAGCTCTGTTTGTAACATCATTATTTAATTCTGAAATGAGACTTAAAGTGTCCTCAGTTACAGCTTCTAGTTTGCTGTTTTATTTTTTTATGGTTGCTTTGTTTTGTTTTCTGGTAGAAAAACTAATGCTCAAAGAAACAACAGTTAAGAGCTAAAAGCTGGTCATGAAACTCAAATCCAGGTCTGCTGCCTGCCACCCCACCACACCCCACTTGTTCTACCATGTACTCTGCAGGACAGATCTGCTATGCAAGGTGCTGCTGGCTCATACACTGACTTTCTCTACACGAGTCTACACATGAAGACCTCTTATGACTTCTCAATCCACTTGATGCTTTCCTGCCCATGGTGACTCCCTTTCCTGCCAAAACTCCTACCAGAGGGCCACTCTCGCTTTTGCAGGTGAACAGGTTGATTCTCACTCCAGTCATGGCCTTTCCCATTTGGATGAGAGGGAGGGAGGAGGGAAAGAAGGAGGAAGAGCCTCTTAGAGGCACAGAAAGCTTTAGTGCCCTTCTCTCTGTGAGCCTGCTGTTTTGCTTTTGTTAGAAATCACCAGCAGCCTGGCAGTATCAACTGCAATCTGCAGTCACAATCAGATCACACTCTTGACTCCTGCGATTCTGAGAGGGATGAGGTCTTCAGAAAGTTATAAATATAACACTTTACAAACCGCACTGAATGCCCAGGGAGATACCCCCTGCAATTAGCAACAGGACCTTGCGCTGATTAGATACAATGCTTTCAGAGTTCAGAACATGTGTTCTCAGGAGTTTATCCCTTGTCCTCTACCTTTTCCTGAAATCCCTCCTGTAACAAAAAAACTCCTACAAGGCAGGTGCTGTGCAGTGACCCTACCTTACAGCTATGCCTGCAAAGTATTTTACAGGTTTCCAATTCATTTTACTTTCTTGGTTTTATTCAGTTTCCACAATGTCCCCGGGGTAGAAAAAGATGATCTGAAGATCCTTTCAGAGATCAAGACATTTGGTCCTGTCTTTACACGGTCAGTGAGTAGCCGGGCCAGGAGCAAAACTGAAACTCCAGATCCCCAGTTTGATTCTGATTTCTCTCTGTTACATCCTTCCCATCACTAGCTGGTCCCCATGCCCTTTCCACATCCTTCTCCCTGGAAGGAGCTTAAAAGAACTCATAGGAAATACACTGAATGGGGGAGAAAACGGGATCTACGGGACTTTGGAAAGGCATTTTAAAGGTTCCATATTGTGAGTGTGAGGGACGGGGACACTTTCAGGTTCATTAGGGTTGTTTGCATTTGCATGTGTAGGGGTTATTAAATGGATCATGGGCATCTTTTTAGTGGTTACACCGCTGAAGGAAATGAAAACCCCTCCCTTGTAACTTTAGTCCTTATAAAAGGATTTAATGAGCTGCTTCCCATCCATGACAAATGTTAATGAGTCTAATCTTGTGCAGGCTTTACACAGGTAACCACAGCTGCAGTGAGTTCACTCGAGAAATGTCCATGACATTCCCAGAAAATTCCTCTTTATAATATACCTCACTATCTTTCTGCTCTTACTTTCATGTCTCCTCTTCTGTGATGTTCCCTGAACGTTGGAGGGGGTAAGAAAGATGCACCTAATTTAGAGCTGAGCACTCCACCACTCCTTGTCCTTCACAATGACCAACTGCGAGTCTGTAAGATAACACCAACCTACAACAGTGGACCTTTTTACTTTAATTATTTTTTTAATATTTTAAGAAACACATGCCAGTTGTAAGTACAATGGGACTTTAACAAGTAGAAAGTATGGCATTGGGGCCAGGGCCCTGCCCCATAGTTATCCCTCCCAACCACAATCTTTGAATTTCCACAGTCTTAGAAGTGTTGTAAGGGGGAAAATAAGAAAGCAGGTTTGGTTTAGCTTGTTTTTATTTTAATTTGGGGACCACCTTTAGCAAAGCTCTGGGAGAATAAACGAGTTTATTTACTTAAAGTCATTAAAAAAACAAAACTGTTGTGATGCTCTGGTGACCTCTGTGTTCACAGGAGTCTCCTCTGCAGATTCATCTTTATACTGTTGGGTGCATGACTGGGACTCCAGCCACACCCTCCCAGAGATTTTGTCAACAGTTGGAATTTGAACACTTTACCCAAATCTTAGTCCAAACAGCAATTCTTCCTCAATACGTTCCTTTACAGGATACTCGAGCCACACCCTTGTCTTCAGACATATACATTCTTAGAGAGTAGGAAGATACTTTGTATGTTGACACAGTGGCCTACCACTGTGCTAGAGAGTGTAAATGTGTCCTAAGAAAATGCATTGGTATGCTTGTCATATAAAAAGTCCCAGTCCCCATTCAACTGCAACAGCCTGAGCATGTGCATCTGTGCCCACTTTTCTTCTTCTAGACATATGTGAGGATTATATGAATGCATCACCCCTACTTGAGAGGAGAAAGCACCAACTCTATACATGGTGTTATAGGTGAAATCGTCATCAGTGATGCTTGTCACTTTCATATCAATATGTTCAATAATTGACACAAGACTTTCAGATTTGCTTCTTCACTGTGCCCCAACACTGCTAAACTTTAGCATCACTCCTACAGTTAAGATGGCCTGGAGATAACTGCTTTGCCTAGGGGTGACTAACAGTAAGGAAGAGAAGCATTTGTTTGTTGACCACTATAATGTTGTAACTGGTTACTTTGGAGGATAACCCAGTTTACTCTGAATGATACCCCAGAAGAAAAAGAGTTGATGCTTAATAGGTAATTATGTCCACTCCCTTGTCTGTTTCTCATCATCCCCTTGCCTTTTCCCTTGGGCTCTCAGCTTCCATGTTCTCTGTACTCATGACAAAATATGCACTGTTTCCAGGCTTCTTTCGGCCATTTGTCTGAAAACAGTTCTTGAAGAACAGAATTACCCTGTCAAGAAAAGCTAAATCAAATTCTGGAAATCTGCCTTGAAGCAGAGGGTCTAGGAACTTTGACCTTTGCAGGTCTCTAAGTGACTGCACATTATTCCACAGTTCTAGATTTAAGTCCCAAGGTTCTAGATTAATGGGGTTGATAGCTTTTGCCCAGAACCATTGCTTTTCCTCCTCTCCAAACCTTATAAAATCTTATAATGTTGAGATTGATCTAGGAGGATTTGAGCTAATATACAAAATCAACTCTTCTAAGTGGCCAATATGTATAGGCCAGACAATGAAAAACGTTAAGCTTTTTACACTCTTCTTCCTTCATGCTTCTTCAAGGTTCAGTTTCTCTCTCCCTTAAAGTTCTGGCTGTTCCTGCTTGTTAGACACCATCTTCATTATTAGAGTATACTTTGTTGCCATAGCAATTCGTTCCCACTCTCACATTAGTGCACTTACAGTTGCTACAGGCGAAAAGGAAGGGGAGGGCGGGAAGAAACATGATTTTATTTTCTCTGCAGTAGCCAGGCTTTCTCCTGATCTGAGACACTTTTAACTCCCCCTAAAAGGGAACCGTCTCTTAGAGGCAAGAATAGCATCTGTGGTGTGTGGCACACAAAAGCAGGTTGCTGCTGTCTAAGCTGTGCCTGACAGAGCGCAAGGTGCTCCTCTGGACTCCAGTGGGATTGCATCATTCCTGTATTAGCATTCATGTGATTACATAATTTCTGCATTAACTTTAGCCTTCAGAATTATATTAATAGGATTCAAAGACAAGTAGGACTTCTGTCTTTAATAAAGGTCAAAGATGAAAGAGAAGTTGAAAAGTTCTACCAAACTGCCTTGCTAAGGTCACCAAGGGCACAAATGCAAGGTGGTTGTGAACACTAGGGTTTGAAAGATGATCATTGTAACTCGATTCATGGGCATAGTGCCTTCGACCTTTTAATGGATTTTTGAATGTGTTGCTTAATTTTTCTTCCTTTTCTCCGTTGTTAAATGAAAGACGTCTCCATTAACTATTTCACACAGGCTTTGTAAATCATGTATTTTGTTAATTTTTCAACATCTGTTTTCATATCTCCTACCATATAATTTATATTCTACATACACTGTGTTAAAGTATTTAATCCTACTATTTATTAATGTGAGTCAATCCTATGCCATGAGATGTGTCTTTCTATTTGAGAATCCACTTCTCCTGCAGCCTTTGTGATCCACATGGAGACCATTGTAATGAGAGGCATTCAACCATTACAGGCAGAACAAGTTATGGATTTTGTCCATTATTATGACTAAGCATCATACAGCTAGAAATTCCAAAATGATCTGTGACAGCCAATTACTTTGGCTATTTATATATTAAAATGTACAATTAAGTTTTCATCTCTCAGCATGATATTAAACATAATCAAACTTTATAAATACTTCTTAAATATTTTTGCAGGAGAAAAAAATCTGCTACTTTCAACTGCAATTTTGAAATGTTCAAATATGTATAGACAAGCTGCTGTATTTTATATAAATGGATGTATTCATAGAACAAACTTTAAATTTCAGAAAACAACACAGATTGTAGAAGTTTAAATTCCTGTTCCTATTCCAATAGAAATGAGTAATGTGACCATTTTGGGAACAGTGGCAGTGGAGGGGGGGAGCATTTTCTGTGCTTACTTAAGATTGCTATTTTGTGGAGAAGCATTTGTGGTCTGGTGACTCAAGATTGAGGAGCAGTAGGTAGCCACCCATTCTGCATTCTAAATTCTCCATCTGCCCATCTGGTCTTGGTGCCTGCTTAATGCTTGACTAGGTAACTCTGCCCTCTACTGGTTAAAGCAGACATTCTCAGTGTTTGATGGAGCTGAAAAGTGCTGTGGGATTTATACTTCAAAAAAATTGTGTTACAGCAGAAGAAACTAGATTCAGAGAGCACATGGCTGTGAGCCTTGGCAGTTCATGTCACCAGATACGAAAATAACTTATTTCCTTAATCTGAAGTAGTTATGTTTTTTATTCTAAAATGTATAGTGTAGAAATGAAATTCTGACGCAATGCAGTAGCAAAAACCCAAAAACTGTAAATTTCGTTCCTGAGGCCACAGGAACATTTGTTAAGTAACCAAATGTCTATGTCAGCATGACTCACTTGTGCTACTTAAATCTAGGTCAGGTGAGTTATTCACAATTTATCACAGATCTTTGCATTATCCTTAAAACCTCTCACGTGCACTGTTTTGGTTTTATAAATGCCCCATCATTTTCTGCCTCACGAACCCATCTTCAAATGGAATATTGTCTTAAGGGCTTTTTTGATCAGAGGGCTTTAACTCAAATACTTCTCCTTATACATGTCATTGATAGTGTTATGTGTTTAACTCTCTCTGCCTAGAATTGGTAGCATAAACAGAAAAAGCAATATAAGAACAGAAGGGCTCAAATAGCACATAGGCAGGATTACAGGGACTGCACAATCTGCCATTCTCCTGTCTACCAACCAATTAAATCCAGATGTAGGCAGTGACAATAACAAAATTCTATGTCACCTCACCTAGAAATGTGGCCCTACTATCATTGTTTCAATCCTTCAATTCTCTTATTCCACATAAACCATTTTTGATTGAGTCAAAATGCATCAAAGGGGCAAATTATGGGATAGGAGTGGATACTGGCGTGGTAGAAGAATTGGTTCTAGGACCCGGAGAGGACAGGACAGGGAACAGAGATGAAGCAGACACAACTAAAAATGTTCTGAACATGTTGCAAAGAGTCAAAAATTCACATGGCTCACCTCCGAAGAATTAAGTTGCTTGTTTTATATATTTAAAAGAATAGTGTCTCATATAATCCAAATTAGAGTGAAGAGGAGATTTATATTTCTCATTTATCTGGCTTTCTATCATGAAACAGTTAAATTAATAATAACTTTGTGAATTCATGCTCATCTGTCTAACCATCCCTGAGATGGAATAATATTAAGAGAATTCATTTTTTAAGACTGTCCATCTTATTGGAGAAATAAGAAAGCTATATTTAATACTGAGAGTACTCTGTGCCATGCAATTCTATAGTCATTAGAGGTGATTTTGGTTCCAGATAAGCATTGAATCCTCCTCTTTCTAGAGCTTTAATGCCTCTGGAGGATATCAAAACAGAAACAAAAAACGAAGAGTAGATACATATTGTGATATGGCCAAGTCTTCCTCAAGGAGGTGTGAGTGAGGAAGCCATGCAAGAGGTGAGAGAAAGTGCAGCTTTAAGTTGGCTGGTGAGGAAGTCTTCCTAAAAAGGACTTCAGGGTTCAAAACGCTAGAAGTAGTGAGGAAGCAAGAGCCACAGAGGGCAGGGGAAGGTTCTGTGTTCACACTCTAAATTTACAGTGGTTGTCAACTGTAATTCCTCATTAACCTCACCTTTAATCCCTCACATGTCAGCCAGTTTCCCTTTTCTCAGATCCCACTTGTCTCTGTACACTGTGACAGTGATGATCCTTGGACCTGATGTTGAGGTTTTCTCCTTTTCTGTCTCTTCAGATTCGAACTTCTCCATAAAGTCCATGGTCAACTGTCAGGCACTACCACCACCCCTAACGTACACCCTGCGTTTGGATGCTGGTCCTCTCTAGGTTCTTTACACTTACCCAGTAAAACCTCAGACCTGAGGAGTCCAGAAAGTCTCTATTTCATGCTGGCAGTCAGCTGTTTTCAATCAGAAACCATCTACCTCAACTGAGCTCTCAGCACTGCACAAAACCCAGGTCACAATATTCCAGTCCTTTTGCTTTGCCACAGTTTAGGGTGGACGCTCTTATCTCCTTCTCATTACTATCAGCCTCCTCAAGTATTCTCTTTACCAGTCCCTTTCCCGTTCAGCTTAAGAAAAATTATCTGTGTGACCATTGAAGTGAACCTATCCATGAAACCTGGCGACGTCAGGAGTGGGTACACAGCTGAAGACAATGATTCCTCCACACCTCAGGTCTATCAGTAGCGTCAAGCTGCATCCTAGGTGTTTATTCTTGTGTCTACAGTCCAACACTACTGTCAGTCTTACTCAGAAACCCCTCTCATTCCATTGAATGTTAGTAAAAGCAGGCTGGTGTCCAAGAACAAGTGGCAGATGAGTGATCAGCCCTAAACAAAAATTTATATTTTTCTTTCTAAGGCTCAGAGAATATTTTTTAGAAGAGTCAGAAAGAATATAAGAACCAGAAGACAACATCACCTTCTGACTGTGTCTTCAAGATAGTTATTGTGATCAGGAGCATGCAGCACCTGGAAATGTCTGCATGGGGGATTGCATAGACTGTCAGACCAGACAGAGGGCAGAGGGCTGCGAAGGCCCTTTCCAGTGCTGCTGAACTATTTCCTCCCAATCCTTTTTAAAAGAATAATTCCAGACAGAATTTTGTGCTTATTGGCATCTTAATAAAGTTCTCTGATGATCACCGTGATCTCTTTTTAGCTGAATCAAGTGAATTTTCAGTCTACATGTAGATTTATCTACCTACCATTTGACTCAATTTTTAATTGTAAGAGGACAAAATTTAACGAAAAAAGAAAAAGAAAAAAAACCCAAAAAACAAAATGGAACAAAAATTTGGGTCAACATTTTAAAATAATATTTGTTTACTTCTATTATCTATCTATACATTGTCACTTTTTATTAATATATTTTATTTTCAATTAAAATATAAGTATATACTTTATGGCTTTCCTCCTCCCTTTAATCTGTCCCATGCCCCCCTGCTTCCTCTCATATTCATGACCACTTCTTATTTGCTATTGTTACACATATATGCATATATATATATAAGTGCATGTAAATAAAAATACAGATGAAACATCAAATTGATTATTTATATATAATTTATATGTATGTTTTAAGGGCAGACTACACGATACCGGACAATCAGTTGTGAGCCTCATCCCAAAGCAGACTGATTCTCCCAATCTTAGCACTCATTGCCTATAGCTCTTTATCTAGGCCAGGGGCCCTGTGCGATTTCCCCATCCACACTGGGACATCATCAACCGCTTCCTATTATTGCATGTCATCTTTCAGTTCTTCAAGAATTGCAGATGAGACTATACTTGGTCAGGAACTCTCAGTCTGTGGCTGTACCACAATAAAAATGGCATTCATGTGATACTTCTCATTTTATAATTATTATGTAAGATGGTACATCATATATTTCAATACTAATAACAATTCCAGGAGCCAGGCAGTGGTGGCGCACTCCTTTAATCTCAGCACTTGGGAGGCAGTGGCAAGGGAATCGCTGTGAGTTTGAGGCCAGTCTGGTCTACAAGAACTAGTTCCAGGACAGACTCCAAAGCTACAAAGAAACTCTGTCTTGGAAAATAAAAATCCAGGTAAACAGCATATTTTCAGACAAAATAAGGATGATCTTAAGAAAAGAAAAAGGAAGAAAAATATCAAAAGTAATCTCACAGGAGCAGAAAGAGTGTGGTGCCAGAGGGTTAGGATGGGAAGAGGTAAAGACTTGCTGAAGAGCAAGGGGGTAAGGGAAGAAGTCAGGGAGGCAGGGAGGCAGAGAGACAGAGAGGCAGAGAGGCAGGGCAGGAGGCAGGGAGGCAGGGAGCAGGAGGCAGGGGGCAGGGGCCAGGGAGGCAGGGCAGGAGGCAGTGAGGCAGGGAGCAGGAGGCAGGGGGCAGGGAGGCAGTGGGCAGGGGCCAGGGGGCAGGAGGCAGTGGGCAGGGAGGCAGGAGGCAAGGGCCAGGGGGCAGGGTGTAAGAGGCAGGGAGGCACGGGGCAGTAGGCAGGGGGACAGAGGTAGGGGACAGGGGACAGAAGGCAGGGAGGCAGTGGACAGGAGGCAGGGGGTATGAAAGCAGAGGACAGGGGGCAGGGAAGCCAGGAGGGAGGCAGGGGGCTGGGAGGCAGGGGAAAGCAGGGAGGAATCAGGAAGGAAGGATGAAAACTTAGGTGACTGGAGGGGAGAGAAAAGAAGGAAGGCAGAGAAGTCTAGGAGAGAGGAGGAAAGAAAGATTGAAGAAGCTTATTTTGTTTTGTCATTTTGCTTCCTGACCACTGTAAGCACAGTGACATACTAATCTAAAATCTTAAGGATCCTTGAGAATCATTTCAGAGTTGAAAATAAACAGGCAGTGAGTTTTGCTCCTATTCTTATTGAGAAATCACAAATTAAACTCTGAAGTTCAGTTTTTGCTTTCTCTCTACAAACACTCATTTATTTTATTTTATTTATTTTTTTAAATGCTTGAAACCAGGAAGAAAGAACTCTCCTGAGTTCTCAGAGACTAATCTAAGACATTTGACATCATCAGTGTTTCTATAGTCTAGGCACAAAGAATTTTAGAGTAAGGGTATAAAAACATTATAGGCTGGGTGTATCTGCTCCCTGTCTCTCTCTCTCTCTCTCTCTCTCTCTCTCTCTCTCTCTCTCTC
>LOJH01025118.1:4656-15821 GCA_001685095.1 Ellobius talpinus
GCTACATGTCTGAGGCACAGCCACTACATGTCTGATGCACAGCTACATGTCTGATGCACAGCTACATGTCTGAGGCACAGTAACATGTCTGAAGCACAGCTACATGTCTGATGCACAGTAACATGTCTGAAGCACAGCTACATGTCTGATGCACAGCTACATGTTTGATGCACAGCTACATGTCTGATGCACAGCTACATGTCTGACACACAGCCACTACACATCTAATGCACAGCCACCATATGTCACTCATCTTCAGAAAGCTATACATGTTCAGCAGAGTGCACATACCACTTATTTTTCATAACCTCTTAAGTTATTCTAAATGTTTTTAAAAGGTACTTGTTTACATATATTATTTAGAAAGTTCAGAAAAATAGTAATGGCTAATAAATTTAAAATATATAATCTCATTCATGGTTTTATTGTAGTTTAAAAAAAGTTATAAAATTTACCACCTAACCACTTTTAATTAAGTTCAGCAATGTCGAATAAATTGATTATGACAAAATGAGCTCAAGGATGTTTTCCTCGTGTGAAAACCGTAAGTCTATTCCCATGAGCAAGCCCTTTGTCCCTTGCTCCACCTCCTGCAAGCACCATTCTGTTCCTACGGCTCGAAGTCGGTGGCTGGATGGGTGGAACACTTACTGCACTGTGGCTCACTTACTTAGTGCAACTGTTTCAAGGTTCATCCATGTGGTAGCATAAGTGAGCTTCCCTTCCTCTGGAAACTAAAAAGGATTCTGCTGTAGGCGTGTATCAGGTGTTTTTCTCCTTAAATTTTATTTGTTTTTTAACTGTTTATTCATTCTGTGATGCTGAGATACTTTTGAGTCTAAGGCCTCACCATTACCTGGGGGAGTGCTACCACCTGGACAGATACTATTTGGGCTAAAGGATATTTGCACGGCTTGTATTTTAGCTGTGGTGGGAAAGTGCAGCTATGAACACGAGTGCAGAATTCGCTCTTCAAAGCTTTGTTTTAATTCTTTAGGGGAAAATTCCAGGTACGGATCTTCTGGATAATGCAATGGGTTTTTATTTGTTTGATTGTTTGTTTGTTTTTAGGAAACTCTAGTTTCCACAGCAGTGATACCATTTTATAGTCTACAAATAGTGCCCAAACCTTAGAGTTTCCCCACATCCTCACAGGAGTCATAGGTGTGCAGCAGTAACTCGCTGGAGATTTCACTTCCATTTCATTGAGGATGAGTGACTTTGAGCATCTTTTCACATGTGTGATGGCTAGTTGTATGTCTGGAGAAATGTCAAACCCTTTATTTTTATTAGGAGTGGGACAGGGCGGAGGCACCAGAGTGCCACAGCGCATGTGTGGAGGCTGGAGAACTATCTGCAGGAGCTGGTTCTCCCTTGCCACCTTGTGTTGAGGCAGGGTCTGATGGAGAAGGGTCATCTGTCTATGTGTTACTTTCATTGTTTAATAAAGAAATTGCCTTGGCCCTTTGATAGGCCAGCCCTTAGGTGGGTGGAGNTTTCGGGGTATAAGCTAGCCGTGTGGGAGCTGGGCGGGACGAAAAGCAGGCCTATGCTCCCCTTTCACTACAAATTGCCTAATCACTACAAGGGTCTCTCTTTTTGTCTCTGCCATACTCAAGGCTAGCTGGCCCAAGAGCTTCTGGGCCACCCTTCTGTCTCTACCCCATCTCATGTAAGAATGTTGGGAATTCAGATGCACACGGCTGAATCCATCTTCTTCACGTGGGTTCTGGGAACCCAATCCTGTGCAGCAAGCCCTTTCATGAGCTGAGCCCTCTTACCAGCCCACCTGAGCAGCCAATCCACTTTGTTTATTTTTTAACCAGGTTTCCTCTGTTGAGTTACAGGAGTTCCTAATATTATATAATATATCCTATTATATATTATATATATATCCTATATATATGAGGGATTAGATAATAATCCCTCATCAAATATATGATTCATAAACATTTTCTCCCATTCTACCGGTTGATCTTCTACTCTGGCAGCTGTGACCTTTGATGTACAAAGATTTTCAGATTTTATGCAGCCCCATTTGTCTCTTTGTGTTCTTCCTGGCTATGTGCTTGACATCATGCCTGCAAACGGACATGCTTCACCCCTTATGTTCCAATATAGATGTTTGAAAATTCCCATAATATAGATGTTTAACTTACCAACTCCTTCCGTTTTTGTTGGAGTAGTCACAGGCATTTGTTTGCTTCCCTAACAATGTGTTTAGTTTGGCTCAGGTGGAACTTTATTCCTATGGCAGCTTATGATATAAAATTTAATACCACATGCCTACAATTCAGCGGGATTGTCATTCATGTTCACACAGCTGCGCTGCAGTGTAATGGGCCTCTATGTCAACACTATAAAACTGACTTACTCGTTCTCCTCTTGAAAGACATTGGTATTCTAGTAACACGTCACCTCTCCCACAGTTAAAACAATCCTGTAGGTTCCTTTGGATGTTTCTGGTAGATAATTCTATCATCTGCCTGAAAATAGTCTTTACCTGTCCTTGAACAATGAGGCACGAACTACCCAAAATTAATCCCTTTTCCCTTACGGCATTCAAACTCAGCAAAGTAACTCTGGTTTGTGGGTGAGAAGAAGGAACCAACCTGCATTGTACAGGGCATCCAAAAAGGCCCGGAACCAGCCTTCCGTCTGCAGCTGCAGCAGGTACTGGAGGAACAGGGAGGCAGCTTCCATGGGGCCCTTGTTGTTTTTCTCAGCCTGGATGAACTGGATCTCCTCTGCAATCAGAAGCAAGGACAGATGAGCAGCCTGCAGAACCTCACTGGGAGGCAAAACAGGCCAGCCCCTCCCATAACCACACAACAGAGGCAGCTTTGGGAAGCAGCAGACTCTACTCATTCATCAACACACACTTCCCATCCTTTACACAAAGCGGGTGCAGAGCTCTGAGTGTGCACTCCATGAAATGAGTGTCTTCAAGACTTTAAAAAAAATAACCCTAGATAAATAAGCTCCCCGCAGTTGGCAGAAGTCACAGTGGAGGGTGTTACATAGAAGGAAGCAATGGCTGGACTAAGAGGGTGGGGTGGGACCCCATGGCGTCAGTAACCTGTGCAGCAGATGCAGTAAGCAGCATGACTTAAGAGTACGCTTGTGATCTTTTGTTCTGGGTTCTTGCTAAGAGTGAAAAATACAGCAGAAAAATGGAAAAAGAGGGAGCTAAAGAGACCAGTGAGAACAGGGGGCAGGAAACACTAGCAATTGCTAGCTTCAAAATGGTATTCATTTTGAATAGACATGCTAACTCTACCTAGAAAGTAACCAAGCCACTCTCCGACTGTGGTCCCACATAGCCATTTTTTTCCACAGCAGAAGAGTACAAATTCCAAAGGAGGGAGCCAGTTGCCAGTGTGGTTTTCAGTGCATTCTTAGAGACTAGGAGACACGGCCTGCAACACTTAACGAAGGTATCAGAAAAGAGCAAGGAGAGGAAGTCTTCTGCCTTAGCTCTCATTTAAGGATCTCTAACAACCGTAAAGTTCCTGTTAATCGTCACGCTTTCTCTAGTCAAAGGAAGAACTTGATGGACTTTAGAGTCTGGACTCCATCCCAACTATTGAATTATAGTAAAAAGAGGTCCTTTACCTATTTCACAACCACTCTGTTCTCTCTTCCCTTTCCACTAGACAGTCATTAACCAACTTTACAGATTTTATTATTCAGGATTTTTCAGGCTTTGTAAGGCAAGTACTCTACCACGGACGGAGCTATCACCCTGGCTCCCATCTGGACATTTATGTGAACGGTTCCATGTAGCATATGGTCTTTGCAACTGGCATCTTTCATTGAACATGTTTTAAGGTTCATTTATTTTGTACATGCTATCATTCTTTCCTTTAATAAAAAGATATAAGAACATAACAATCCAATGAAATCCCATCGCTCGGCAGGCACTGGGGCCGTGTCTACTTTTTGGGTATTTTAAATAGAAATGAAATGAGTGCTTCTCTTGGTCACTAGCTGTTGCTGTGAAGAGACATCATGACTGTGGCAACTCGTATAAAAAAGCATTAATTGGGGGCTGCGTCGGGGAGTAAGTCCATTGTCATCATGGCAGGGAGTAGGACCTCATGCATGGTACTGCAGCAGTACCTTATCAGCAGGGAGAGAGAAAGAGAGGGAGGGAGGGAGACTGGGATTAGAGTGGGCTTTTGAAACCTCACCCAGTGACATTTCCTCCACCGAGGTTGCTCCTACTCTAACAAGGCCACACTTCCTACTTCTTCTAATCCTTTCAAACAGTTCCTCCACTCTGTTGAGTAAACACTCAAATATATGAGCCCATGGGGGCCAGTCTCATTCAAACAGCCACCGTGCTCATAGACAGGTTTTGTGCAAACGCACTTCTCTTAGGTACACATATAGATGTGAGACTGCTGGGCCATGCGGTAGCTTCGTTTTAACAGAGTGCAGAATTGATAAACCGTTTTCCAAAGAAGCCGCACAATTTTGCAATCCCACTAACAATCTGAGATTTATTTTCTACACATCCTAACTAGTGCCTGTGACCATCTTTCTCATTAAACCATCTGTATGAGCTGCCTGTGGCTGCAGCGACACTGTGACACAAACCACATAGCTTAAGGCAATAGACCTTTTCACACAGCTCCAAGCCTGTAATCCGAAATCAAGGTGTTGGTGGGGCGATACTTCCATCAAGGACTAGAGGAAAGCGTTTCCCTTGCCTCTTACAGCTTGGGCAGCCAACGAGATTCCTCATGTCCTCCAGTCTCTGCCCATCTTCACACTATTGTCTCCACAGCCGCCTTGTAGGTCCCTACACCTTGCTTCTGTCTTCACAAGGCATCTTCTTGTTCTTTATGCCTTCACATCTTATAAGGGTATCAGTCACACAGCATACCACCTTACTCCAATAGGACCCCTCTTTACCTCTGTAAGGACCCCATCTCCAAATAAGATCATGTTCTGAGCTACCTAGAATTAGCACCCCAACATAATTCAACTCACAGCAGCGACCAATCCGGTACTTCTAGCTTCCCTGGGTCCACAATCTTACCTCTTTGAGTCCTAACATCTGCCTTATTGCTCACAGCTGTGCTCTTGCCTTCTGTGACATGATCTTCCCTTAGACCAGCTGCCACTGATGTACCACAAGGACCAGATTTGTCCCAGACACAGCAGAGGCCTTCCAGGTTAAGCTGTCTTGTCAGATCCTGGGCAGTTCTGATTCTGCACTTTGTAGGGCTCATCCTGCTGCTTATCATACCCATTACGGCTGCTTACAAGTCAGTGATAATCCCATCAAGATCGCCAGGATTTCCATGCAGAGAAAATCAACAGTTCCCACTGTTTACTATTCTGGGCCTCCCATGTGATGTTATCCTCAGCTTCCCAAGGTAGAGGCTTTGAAAGCTCCTTTCTGTGGAGCCTCTGGCTAAGACACTTAGCATTGTATATGATAACTGTGTGCTTATCTTCTCCTTCCTAACACTGTTATGTGGACAGGTTTCATTCTACTAAACAGGTGCCTGGCTTATCCATGTGACCAGACGGTGTCACTAAGAAATGGATGCTGAGAATACTACCCATCTAGTGCTCCTGTAGGGTGGGGGTGAGCATGTGACTCCAAAGGAACTCTGAAAAGACCCTATAGCCCACACCCAGGCCTACTCTGAAACTGCCTGGAAAGCCTGGGAATCAGCAAAGTCCTCCACTACACAGGGAAGCACATAGTTTTCCAGAAGAAATGTGTCAATAGTTCTCTCACGAGATGGAGCCAGTGCCCACAGTCATAAATGCAATTTGAAACGGTTATAATGAACCAGGCGGTGGTGGCGCACGCCTTTAATCCCAGCACTCAGGAGGCAGAGGCGAGTGGATCTCTGTGAGTTTGAGGCCAGCCTGGTCTGCAAGAGCTAGTTCCAGGACAGGTTCTTAAACTACAATGAAACCCTGTCTCGAAAAACAAAACAAAATAAAAAACAAAAACAAAAAATGGGAAAAGGTTTTAATGAAAGAGAAGGACATGGAGCATGTATGAGTAATTCCCACTATCTTCTAGTACAGCAAAAAATGTAAGTCAAAAATCCTCTACCCAGCCATAGTACTTATTAGTGTCCCAGGTTCCTCAATGCATCCTTATTGACAGGATACGGATATATTTGTTGCAAAATTAAGGTCAACCAAAAGAATCCAGAGCTCCTAAAGGAGCCAGTGCAAGAAGAGATGGCAAGGGAAAGAATAGAACATGTTACTAATCTAACAGAAAATTGAGAAAGAGAGAGCAAAATATTTATGGACAGATATGATAAATTATAAAAAACACAAGCAAGATAAAACAAACTTCTTTTTTAAAAAACTCAGGACCTCATATAGCCTAGATGAGAGCTTTACCACTGGGCCACACTCCCAGCCCCATCTAAACAACTTTATTACAAACTTCTGGAGGGAGGGGGATAGGTAAAAGGAAAAATAACAGCTCTGGAACCCCAAGATCAAATTCTCAGCACAAAGGAGACTGATTTGCCCCAGAAGAACAGAGGACAGGGACTAGGGACAAACACAGGAGACAGAAGAGAAGGGAAAAGGAACAAGGGACATAGGGAAGGAATGTTTGCCCCAGAGGACAAAGGGCTGCCTCTGGATAGAGAGGAGACAGACATGGCCCATAGGCAAATGGTTATAAAGGTACAAGGGGAATTGGTATGTTAGCATGAGGTGCTTAACTCTAACTGGGCATGTTAACTAGGTGAGCCAAAGGGGGCTTCTGATTGCTGGACCCTAGTACTCTGATAGCTGGACTTTGGTAGTCAGCCTCAGGAGGAGGAAGTGGCCAAACAGGGAAATAGACCTTGGTGGCTAGCTTCAGGAATGTGATCTACAGGTTTTGGGTTTTTTTTGTTTGTTTGTTTTGGTTTTTTGTTTGTTTGTTTGTTTGTTTTTTCAAGAAGGCAGAGGGAATAGGGGAGAAGGGCAAGCAAGGCCTGCCAAATCCATGGCCACCACACTTGAGCTAGCCAGAATCCCTTCAATAGGTAGAGAGGAGAAAACCTTCAATGTACCTCTAACAACCAGAGTTTAAAAATTATACAGTCTTCCATTTATTCAAGTATTTTTTGTTTGTTTGCTTTTTCCAAGACAGGGTTTCGCTGTTTAGCCCTAGTTGTCCCAAAACTCGCTCTGTAGACCAGGCTGGCCTGCCTCTGCCTTCCAAGAGCTGGGATTAGAGGCATGTGCCACCACTGCCAGGCAAACCTCAAGTCTTTTCATCATGGCTGACTATAATTATGAACAAACTTGGTGAGATAGAACACACGCACAGACCTGCACCCGAATCTCACCTTTATCACAGTGCACGAATGCATCTTTCCCATTACAACCAGAAGCCTGCTGAACCCTAATAATCTTTGAAAGCAGAGACAAAACCAATCCAAATTCAATTGTTTTTTTAATAATTTCTTTGTTTCCTCTTTTTATCATCGTATTTGTCTGTCTTACAATCGTGTATTTGGGGTCTGTGTGTGGGTTATGTGCCTGTGAAGAGGGTATCAGTTCCCATGGAACTGGAGTTATAGGCGGCCTGATTCGGATGCTGGGAACCCAAGCCGGGCCCTCTGCAAGGGCAGTACATTCTCCCCACTGCCGAGTCGTCTCCAGCCCCTTAGCACCCTAAGTCTTAAGTTATGTCTCCTCTTCACATCCCACACCCTCTCTTTTGAAAGGGTTGTTGACTCATTTGGGGAACTCAATTTGTGTCTTAGGAAAAGGCTTCATTTCTAACTGTTTGTTCTGGAATATGAAATCATAATGCACCTTCCTGCAGGAGGACTGAAGGAGGCTTAGCTGATAGCTTAAATGTGGAATGTGGGCATTGATTGGTAGCTTTACTTTTAAAAATGGCTAGCAATATTTTGATTTTCTTTCGGTTAAGAGTTACTTAAATGTACTATTTTGTTATTACTCTTTATTTCTTTATTTGCTTCTTTGAGTGTATGTGAGTGTGTGTGTATGTGTGTGTGAGTGTGTGTGTATGAGTGTGTGTGAGAGTGTGTATGTGTGCGTATGTGTGTATGAGTGTATGTGTGTGTATGTGTGTGTGAGTGTGTGTGTATTGTGTGAGTGTATGTGTGTGAGTGTGTGTATGTGTGTGTGAGTGTGTGTATGTGTGAGTGTGTGTGTATGTGTGTGAGTGTGTGTGTTATGTGTGTATATGTGTGTGAGTGTGTGTGTATATGGATATGTGAGTGTGTGTATGTGTGTGAGTGTGTGTGAGTGTGTGTGAGTGTGTGTGTGTTGCATGCCTATGCCATGGCAGATGTGCAGAGATGCCAGGGAACAATTTGCAGGAGCTGGTTCTCTCCTTCCCCTGAGTTTGGCATCAAACTCAGGTCATCAGGTTTGGCAGGAAGTACCTTTACCTATGAGGCCGTCTTGTGGTTCCAAAGTATGATGTTTGGAAATTATTTAAGTAATTTTTAAAAAGTCATGTGATTAATTCTGGGGATATAGAATACTTGTCAATAATTTAGTATCATGGACATGTATTCTCAAAATTCTCAAATGTTATTATTTCCATCACATAGACATAGAAACTGAAACAGATTTAAAATATTTTCCTGGGGTCATGAGCCTGCAAATTAAAGAATAAATTTATAGAAGCTGTGCTTCAGAACATTTGCTAAGTATTTATGGAGTATAGTATCTGAGGAAGCTTACATATTGGAGGAGGTTGACATACTCTCCTTTTATAGGACAAATCTGTGTAGTGACTCTCAGTCATTCTTACTACATTAAACAGTGCCTATATCTTCATCCATATTAATGAACTAATTTAACAATATTGCTAAGATGCTTGGTAATACCCCCGTTTCTTGAGTTATAAGATGCCCTGTCATATTTACTATCCAACAAAGCTGCATTGCGGTGCCAGGTGGTGGTGATGCACACCTTTAGTCCCAGCACTCAGGAGGCAGAGGCAAGGGAATCTCTGAGTGAGTTAGAGGCCAACCTGGTCTACAGAGCTAATCCTGGGACATCCAGGGCTACACAAAGAAATCCTGTTTCAAAAAACAAACAAACAAAAAAGTCTTAATACTTTTAATCCTTTCAAACAGTGCAGCTCTCTGCTGGTTAATCATTCTGATGGGGCCATTTTTATTCAAACCACCACAGTGGGTCTCAGGAAGGCCTAATTCTGCCTGTGGATGCATCATAGCTCCTGTAAAGACAGACTAGCCTACAACCCACAACTAGCAGGAGCCTTCCTTGCATCTTCCAGTTTTATACTTTCTGTTTCCTGGTTAGTTTAAGTTACTAAACGTGGTGTTTTTCTCCCTTTCTAGAAAATGAGACTAGTGCAAATATCTTTAAATTTGTGGATCTTTATCTTTAACCTCTGGTCAGCATTTTAAAAATATCTTCCTCCTCGCTTCTGAGGCAAGGAATTTCACATGCATTTATTATTATTTCCCTAAACTCTTTAGTGATTTATTATTTAAACCAAACTATTACTTTAAAACTCTTAGCTAAACTAACAAAAAGAGAGGAAGACCCACATTAACAAACTTAGAAATTTTAAAAAAAGAGTTTAGGGGCTGGAGAGATGGCTTAGCAGTTAAGAGCACTGACTATTCTTCCAGAAGACCCTAGTTCAATTCCCAGCTCCCACATGGCAGCTCAAAACTGTCTGTAATTCCAGTTTGAGGAGACTCAATACCCTCACACAGACATACACTCAGTATGTCTAATTAGCTGGGGTGATGGCGCACGCCTTTAATCCCAGCACTAAGGAGGCAGAGACAGGTGGATCTCTGTGAATTCGAGACCAGCCTAATCTACAAGAGCTAGGTCCAGGACAGGCACCAAAACTGCACAGAGAAACCCTTTCTCGAAAAACCAAAAAGTCTAATTAAATGCACAAAATCATTAGGAGGTACTTAGAAAATTTGTACTTAAAACAAACTAGAAGAAACTGATAAATTCCTAGCCACTTACAGCCCATCCAAATTTAATCAAGAGGATATAACCAAACAGGTCTATAACAAAAAAAAGAGATTAAAACAGTAATAAAAAAGAAGTTTCCCAACAAAGGAAAGCCTAGAACTAGACAGATTCACTGCTGAATTCTACCAAATGTTTAAAGAAAAGCTAACATAAATATTCTTCAACATATTCTATAGACCAGAAGGGGAAGGGACACACATTCTACAAAGCTAGCATTACTCTGATAGTGCAATTAGATCAGTACATGGCAGGAAGGAGAGAGGGAGGGAGGGAGGAAGAAAAAAACCTTTTTTCTGATGAACATACAAGCCAGTAGCTTATGCAACTTTAGCAAACTTGGCGAGAAAGAAACCAGAATAGGGGGTTACTAATCACAGTAGCCACAAACAACAAACCCTAAGCAGAGTTCAAAGGCTACTACAAGGCAAGCGTCCAAGACAGAAAAAACAAAGAAGAAAACACAATAGCTTTCATCTTAAAGGGAATAAGAGACAGACAGTTTATTCTGGAGCCATTTTGAGTGACCACAGCTCAGGAATACAGATTTAGGTTACCCTAAACTCTATGTTCCAAATGGAAGCAGTCTTAGGAATTTCCATCCATCATCCATCCATCCATCCATCCATCCATCCATCCATCCATTTACCCACCCACTGATGGACTTTTAGGTTGGTTCTATCTCCAGCCATTGTGAATTATCAGGTGTCTCCCCCAGGTTGCCCCCACCCCATCCCCCACTATTCTCCTCTCTTGCTTCTCCCTGCTATTTTCTCTGCTCCAAAAAAGTTGCCATGGCGAGGCCAGCCTGCTTCTTTGTCTCTCTGCTCTGGACTCTCCCAGATACCTCTGCTTGCTCTCTCTCATATCTATAATAAAAAACCTTCCCCTAAGCGTAGAGCCGATATTTCAGGGGTTCTCACTGTCCTCGCTGACATGAAAAAGTGCAGAGACAGACACAGGTGTGTAAGCCTCTCTGTGCTATGGGATTTTGAGTTCTCTGAGACTATGTCCAAGAGCAGTACATAGCTGTGCCACCCAGCAGTTCTGTTTTCAGGTTTGCTTGTTTGTTTGTTTAAGAAACCAACACAGTGATTTCCATAGCCGCTACACAAGTTTATATTAGCAGCAGCAGTGAAGAAGTTTCCTTTTCCTCCACATTCTTTTTTTTTTTT
>LOJH01025119.1:2589-18868 GCA_001685095.1 Ellobius talpinus
TAATGTTGTTCTGCTCCTTCTTTGTAATTTGGAGGATGCCTGGGATAGAGATGTTAGTTCAGCCTGTGTGACAGAGCTGGCATACAGAGCAGGAAGATAGGAAGACAGGACAGAGCAGGCATAGATTGGTGTGGATGTGACCTTAGACACTCCCCTGGTTACCTAGGAACAGAATGCTAATGAATTTCCCCCTCAGTTTTCATTTTGGTATAAAAGCTGTTTGGAAAATAAATGTGAGGGGAATTTTTCAGGATGTGAACTCAGGATTTCATAAGGGATCACTGAGAATCTCCCTCCCAATAAAGCCATGTGAGTTGTGTCTTTATTCCCAGGCCTCCCCACTGGTTTGAGAGATAATTTATGTTGGGGCTGGACCCTGACATTTTGATTATTATATGGTGAGGGGACTTTTCTTTTGATCCTGTCTATTTGGTGTTCTTTGAGCTTCTTGTATCTTCATAGGGATACCTTCTTTAGGTTGGGAAAGTTTTCTTCTATGATTTTGTTGAATATATTTCTATGCCTTTGCACTGGATTTCTTCTTCTTCTTCTTCTTCTTCCTCCTCCTCCTCCTCCTCCTCCTCTTCTTTTATCCCTATTATTCTTAGGTTTAGGTTTGGTCTTTTCATGTTGTCCCAGATTTGCTGGATGTTTTGTGTTAAGAATTTGTTGGATTTAATGTTTTCTTTGAGCAATAAATCTATTTCCTCTATAGTATCTCCAACACCTGAGATTTTGTCTTCCATCTCTTGTATTCTGCCAGTTATGCTTGCCTCTGGAGTTTCCATTCATTTATCAAGATTTTCCATTTCCAAAATTCCCTTGGTTTGTGTTTTCTTTGTTGTCTCTATTTCAATCTTCAAGTCTTGAACTGTTTGAACTGTTTGCTTCACCTGTTTGATTGTTTTTTTTCTTGGATTTCTTTTAGAGATTTATTGATTTCTTCTAATTTTTGTTTTTCTTTTCCTCTATTTCTTTAAGGGAATTTTTCATTTTCTCTTTAAAGGTCCACATCATCCTCATAAAGTTACATTCAAAATTGTTTTCTTCTTCTGGGTTAGGATGATCAAGTCTTCCTGTTGCATGTATGACCACTGGGTTCTGGTGTCACCATGTTGCTTTTTAGGTTGTTGAATGAATTCTTGCATTAGAGCCTACCCATCTCTTCCTCTAATTTGTGCAAGCAGTGTTCTTGCCTCTTGGTCTAATCCTTGCAGTTGCTGTCTGTATCTTTGAGAAATGTTCTTGGTCTGCTCTGTACTATTGCTGTCTTTGTCTCAGGGAGCTGCTGAGGTTTCCTTTGGCCTGCTCTCTTGGTCCACTCTCTTGTCCTTCTCTCATAGTTCACTCTCTTGGTCCACTCTCTTGTCCTTCTCTCATAGTTCACTCTCTTGGTCCACTCTGTGTCATCACAGCTTGTGCTTCAGAGTTCCTCTCATGGTCCTCTTTGTTTAGTTGCAGCCTGTGTTATAGAGTTCCTCTGAGGTCTCAGGGAATAGGGAGGTTTGGGGATGGAGTGGGTCTTGTAGCTTACAAGGTCTACAATGGGATGGGGGTGTTGGAGCAGACTACCTGCAGGAAGCTTGCCTGTTGGCTGGCTAGAGAAGCTGAGGCAGGTGGGGGAGGGGCCCAGGGTTTTTCCCCTGGTTTGGAGGACCTAGAAAGTGGAGTGCCCTACTTGGTGGATGGTCACTCACCTCTTGGTCCTCTGTGTGGTTGCAGCCTGTGTTTCTATGGATTGATTTTTAACTCAGCGTGCAGCTTTTTTTTTCTCCCAGCATGCACAGAGGCTATCAGGTAACTAGGCAACCTGTGTAAACAGTCAGGGGGAAGTTAATGGCTCTTGATCTGATAGTACATTCACCAGACACTGCAATTTTTATGGGCCTAGGTCTGGAGTTTATACTTATTGCTCTAAGCAGTAGAAACAAAGAGGAGACCCAGTCCTCTAAATTATCAGTTCCAGGGTGTGCTGTTATCAGTTGTTCTGATTGTGGGCATTGTGGGTCTTTCTAATTGTAGTTAATTATCCCTTCTTCTGTCCTTGAGAGTAAAACACAAGCTGTAAGTTTCCTGAACTAAAATCACCAGTAAACTGAGGTGAAGGTGAGTGTAAGGAGTTAGGATTTTTTTTAAGTGAGGTAAAACCAGGGTAAGCTTATTCTTCTATCCGATCAGCTATGAATCAGCACCTTTAGGCAGGTAGTAATTCTATGTCATTGGATATCTGAGAAAATCTTAAATGGGATGCTCTTGCCTGGACCCTAAACACTGACCAAATGCCTGCTGATTACAATAATTGCAGGAAGACAGATCTCTGTGCTTACCTAGGAGAGAGGAACAAAAGTCTGACAATGGGAAACTGTTTTCACATATAGCTAGAAAAATGTGAGCAGTAAGCCCCCAAAGCATGGGGAATCAGTTTTGAACTGTGGGAATTAATTCCCAAAAATGTAGCAGAAGGGGAGTCAGCTATAGTGAAAATCTACAGCAAAAACAAGCCACTTTATTCATAAAACAATAATGCCAAAAACCTTGGCTTTTGGTTTAAAACCTTTACCAAAAGCTCCTGGTTCTGACGAGTCCTTGTGAAGAGAAGACTGATCAATTACTGTATAATGTTGCGGCTTGTAGTACATTCTCATTCAGATTACCACACTTCCCCTCTAAGGTCTATAATGTGTACAGCTATGGTTTTCACTAAGGTTTGATGTACCAAATAGGAGTTCTCTCCTGCGGTAGGGGCCTCAACTCCATTCAGATTGGCTTGTTAACTCCATGGCAGTGATACCAACATTACACAATCAGACACTCCCTCCCTGGCATGTTATAGTATGGCACAAGTATTTACAGCTGAGTAAATTGTTGATGAAAGTTGTGCAAAAACTTACATAGCACTTTCCAGTCCTGTGAAAGCTCTCCTTTGGGGAGAGAGTTTCAAGCTTAACTTTAGCTTGATTTATCTATATCCTGGTGGCAAAGCATGTGGTCTATTTAGTAATATATTCTTACTGGTAGTTCTGGTAGGAAACTATAAGCAATGGTATGGTAAACTTGACAAGATCTAGAATCACCTAGGATACAAGTCTTCAGGCATACCTGTGAGGGGTGTTTATATTAGTTTAGTTTCTGAGCACAGCTCTGAAGGATCATCTCGATTAGGATGAACAAGGAAGACCACCTTAAAAAGGGCATTATCATCCTGTGGGCTTGTGTTCTGGACAAGATATAAAAGAAGGAAGCTAGTAAAGTATATTTAAACATTTATCTAATTATTCTTTATCAATAAAAATCCAGGAGTCAGGTATTGGGGTAAGGATCTAAATGATAAGAGAAGTGGCGGAGAATACACTAGTGACCTCCTGTCTCTTCTGTTCCTCCATTTAAAAAGCCTGAGATCCTCTCTCAGCCCTGCCTCGCTGCTTCCTGTCTGCTATCTGTCCTCAGTCCTCCAGAACTTCTATGGCTAATTTTGATCAGCTAGTGGCTAGCTCTGCCCTCTGACTCAAAGCAAACTTTATTGTCAGAATGAAATCAAAATACCACAAATAGTATATTAGTTACTTTCTGTTGCTGTGATAAAATAGTTTATTTGATTTATGGTTCCAGAAGTATAGTCCATAATGATGGGGCAGGCATGGCAGCAAACACGCTTAGCAGCAGGAAGCAGAGAGTGAATTGGAAGTGGGGTGAGGTTATAAACTTCTAAAACCTACCCTCAGTGATATACTTCCTCCAGCAAGAATCTACTTCCTAAAGGTTCCATATCATCCCCAAATAGCATCAACTGGGGACCAAGTATTCAGCTATATGAGTCTATCGTGGACATTTCTCGTTGAAATCACCACAGTCTATTCTCTGAACTCCATGGGTTCATGGCCATATCATAATGTAAAATTTATTTAGCCTAACTTGAAAAGTCCCCTTAGTCATTCACAGTCTTGAAAACTGTTTGAAAGTCTAAAGGACAAACTCAAGAAAATCTCTTTTGTATGACCCCCTATTAAAAAATCAGATCAAGTCACATAGTTCTAACATAATGACCCATAATATACATTCCCATTTCAAATGGGAGAAATGGGAGCATAGCAAAGAAACACTGGACCAAAGCAAGACCAGCATCCAGCAGGACAAACACCAAATCTTGTCCATGTCCGGTGTCTAGATATTTAATTTCAAAGGATATAGATTGGCTTCATGATTTTAGACTTGCCACCTGCAACATACATCTCTTTTAGGTTTGTTTAACTCCCTGTGTTCAGCTCTCCTTGGCATATGCCTCATGGCCCTGGCACTGGCCATATCTTGGGGTTTCCACTGAAACCCATGCTTTCTTTTCACAGCTTTATGCAAAGGACTCTGAAGTCCTCCCATACTCTAAGAAACTTCTTGTGGTGACTCCAGAACTGACACATATTGCTGGCCCCACTGGCTTTCTGAAACCATAGAGGAAGAATCTATGACCCCCTCACTCTTGCATTTTTAATGCCTCCAAAGCCAGCTCTGTGTGTATGATATTGCCAAATTCAGCTGTGCCAGCTTGGGATGTACCCTGGCCTACTTTGACTACAGCAGCTTTTTATGCTAAAACAAGTGCTATTTCTCTTAGTACTCCTCCTTTCACAAGCTGGAAGCTCAATGGTGGGGTCTTGCTCTTCAGCACATTTCCCCCTGTTCAAAGAAGAGCAAGAAGAGGTTCTTCAGTGGCTCCAGTCTCCTTAACAATTGGAGCCTTTCTTTGAACACGTGCTTTGGTTGCAAGCATCCTAGTGATCTTTTACTTCTTTCTCTGCAAACTTTACATTTTGCATTTCTTTCTGCTCCACTTGCTCTTTTTCACTGTAGACCTGCATAAGAGTTTTCAGTAATAAAAGCCACATGGCAGATTCAATATTCTGTTTTGAAACATTCTTTGCTAAAGAAATTAGCCTATTGCTTGTTAATTTAATTCAGTGGTTCTCAACCTTCCTAATTCTGCAGTCTTTTATTACAGTTCTTCATGTTGTGGTGAGCATAAGAGTATTTTTGTTGATATTTCTGTAATTTTGCTACTGTTATGAATCAAATGTAAATATTTGATGGTCTTAGATGATCCCAATGAAAAGATCATTTGAATTTCAAAGGGGCCATGACCCACTTGTTGAGAACCAGTGATTTAGTCTCATGCAAATTCTCAGGATATGGTCAGAAAACAGCCATATTCTTTGCCAAAATTTCATATCAGAGGTCTGTAGCTCAGCTGCTAATATTGTTCTCTTCTGAAACCTCGTGAGTTGGGTCTCCAGCCATGTGCTCTACTCTCAGCACTGCTCTCTTTCAGACTCCTGTTAGGATGGCCTGGTAAGAGCTGCTTACAGAGGTAGTAGCTGTTTTAGTTCAGAGCTCCAAAGTCTTCAACATTCCTCCAAAGAACAACATGGCCAGATTCTTGACGGCAACACCCACTCTCTGGTGTCTTCTGTACTTGTTACTTTTCTGTTGTTGTGATAAAAATATCATGACAAAAGAAACTTATAGAAGTTTACCTGAGCTTACAGATCCAGAGGAGAATGCATAGTGGTAGAGGAGGCATGACAGCAGAGAGCTGGAGCAGGAAGCCGAGAGACTGTATCTTTAACCGCAAGCAAAAATCAGAGTGTGCCAACTGGAAGAAGGCTGTGAGTTCTCAAAGCCCTTCCACCTTCTGAACAGTGCCACTGACTGGGTATCAAGTGTTCAAGTACTTGAGCCTATGGGGAACATTTCTCTTTCAAAACATTATAGACCATAATCTAAGAGTCCTCACTTGTTTTTTTTCTTCCTGATCTGTGTCTCTGATGTACACCCTACCTTCAGTGTTCCGAATCTATCTATACTTCCTTGCTTAATATACCTTACTGAAGAAGTCACCTGAATTTTTTTTAGATGTCTTAGGTTCACATTTCTCACAACTTTTATAGCTGACCCTGCTTCTTTGATGTTTGTGTTTGTCACTAGACAGAAACAATAACTATTGATCTAGTTCCCTGCAGATGCGTATACCCACAGTGTTCATCATTTTGTGACAACTAAACAGTTCATTCATGTTGTTGTTGAAGGTTGTTAGAACCACTATGAAGGAGGAGCTGGAGGCCTCACAGACAAAATCTTCTCTGTGGGACTTATTCCGTACACCCATCCTACGCAAGCGAATGTGTCTCCTGTCCTTTGTAAGGTAGGCTTTACATAGTGCCTATTAAACTAGTTTGAAGATAAATTTCTCACTGATATATTTGGAGATAAAGATGAGGAATTTCTGGAGCTGGAGGTAGTCAAAGCGTTTTGAACAGGAACATGGAATAATTGTGCAGTGAGGAGTGTGTTCATCCAACCACCTATTGAATTTAGCACTAGAGATTGATGCTGAGAACTTTAGTCGTGGTACAAACTTGGTCCCTGAGTATGTTGATATGTCTGTTTTAATTTCAAAATACATAAAAATCTCAAAATTAAGGTGCATACATGTAAACATCTCAGTGAATACATATAGTTATATAACCCTCAATCAGCTCAAGATACAATGAAAATTCTAAAACTTTGGAAGGACTCATTATGTATCCCACAAACTCTACTACACCTATCATCATACAATGATTTTATTATGAGTATAAAATTATATTGATTTCTGGATAGAATTTGCCAGAAATCTGCTGGGATAGGTAGAAACTATGGATAGAAGATAAAGCTAAGGAGCTTGGAGGGATCTTAGACATATATTTGAAACTTTCGGTTCTGTCACATAGTCTTGGTGGTTGGGAGGGTGAAAAGGAACCTCAAGACCAGGGGAAGGAAAGGACCCACCCCCAGCGGCAGGTGGTAGGCAGGAGAGCTTAAGATGACAGGAGTGCTTATCAGACGAGGGATCTGGAGCAGGTTTGAGCTGTGAAAGATGGAGCAAGTCATAATTTCCTGAATCTTACATGAATATTGATGAGAAGAGGTCGTCAGTACCACTGCCTGTTCTATCTGCACTGGGATCCTTGCTGTAGAGAAAGTGGTTAATACGTGTCTGCAAACAGCTTAAGCAGGTGCACTCCTTTGAGTCATAGAAAAATAAAGCCTGAAAAATTACCAACAGAAACATGAATGTTCATCTGTAATAAGACAAAATCTTCCTGGCAGAAAAGAGAACAAAGAGGAGAGAGAGCTTGAGGGCCTAGAAGATGGTTCTAGGACAGAAGCATGGACACTCTTCCTTCTGGCCTATTGCCCTCACATCACCACATGAAAGGGTCTGGGTAGACATGGGTTGGACAGAGTTGTCTCCAGCACAAGGAGAAGCACTTATAAAAAAATCAATTAAATTTTTTAAAATTTATTTTACATCTTGACCACAGCTTCCCTTCCCCCTCCTCACATTCCCTCCATTCACTTCCTCTCTAACCTCCTCCCCAACTCTCTTCCACTTCTGATCAGAAAGGGGCAGAAGGTGTCAACATAGGTGTCAACAAAGCATGGCATATCAAGTTGAAGTAGGACTAAGCTCTTTTTTTGTATTAAGGCTGGGAAAGGCAATCCAGCATAGGAGCAGGTTCCCAAAAGCCAGCTGAAGCATTAAGAATGGCCCCACTCCCACTGCTAGGAGTTCCACAGGTAGATCAAGCCATGCAACCATCATACATGTGCAGAGTGACTAGGCTGGTCCCATGCATGCTCCCTATCTGTTGGTCCATAGTCTGTGAGCTCCTAAGAGCAGGTCAGTTGCTTCTGTGGGTTCCCTTGTGATGACCTTGACCCTCCTGTCTCGTACAATCCTTCATCCCTCTCCAAACAGGATTCCCCAGGTTTGGCTCAGGGCTTGCATCTGTTTCCAACAGTTACTGGACAAAGGCTCTTTAATGGTGATTGGGGTAGTTACCAGTCTGATTAAAGGAGATGGCTAGTTCAGGCTACCTATCCACTGTTGCTAGGAGTCTATGCTGGGGTCATCTTTATAGATTCATATGAGTTTCTTTTGCATCAAGTTCCTACCTGACCCCAAAATGCCCCCCTTATCAGGTCATCTCTTTCATTACTCTCCCCCTCCATCCATCCTTCAACCCAATCCTTTTAAGCTCTATATTCAGAAAAGAAAACATCTAAAGGAAGTTTAAAAATTTTGAGCCTGTGACTGATAATTTTAATTACCTTAAAAAAGGCTTTAGTTGCCAGTGCTTTCAACTGTTACAAAGACTAGATTGATATAACTTATCAGAACTCAACTGAGTAATACATTAAACATTGGATTTTCAAGTTTTAGTGTCATATGTATCATTTTAGGTCTCATTTTCACATACCTTAAACCACTTTTTTAGACTATTATAACTTACATAAGCATTTAGTCATTTGCTATGATCCCATAGGTGCTTAATTATTGAGAGTAGTCCCTGAAAAGGCAAGTATTTTTAAATCATCACTGGAGCATAAAGAAACAGTAAAAAAAATTCAGTCAGTACACTATAAAAGTATCAGGAATATGAGATTCTTTTAAAAATGAGGCACATCTTTTATAAAATGTACTTTTATAAAATATCACAGTTTCTCATATGACTCAATTTATCCAAATAAACTGGGTAGTGGTGGTGCATACCTTTAATCCTAGTAGTCAGGAGGCACAGGCAGGCAGATCTCTGTGAGTTCAAGGCCAGCCTGGTCTACAGAGTGAGTTACAGGGCAGCTAGGGCCACACAGTGAAACCCTGTTTTTGAAACAAAGCAAAACAAAAACTATTTATCCAAATAGTTAAAGTCTAATACACTAACACATAAGTTGGTAGACATGTATCTTTAAGTTATAAGTGGTTAGGCAAATATCTTTAAATTAGTTCCTGTTAGCCTGAATAGACCTTTATAACCTTAAGGAAATTATAATTCTTAATTATCAAACATATGTTATTAGTAAATCTTATTTCATATAAGCAAGAATTTTAATCTAAGTTACATATATGGTATGCTGTATAGATATTTTAGTTATCAACTAAGTTATAAAATTCAAATTAGCTTTTTTGTTACAGTTTTTTTTAAACCACACCCAATGAACTTACAAATCCTGAGATAAAGACAGTTTAAATTTTAGCAAAAGTTTCAAAGATAGTAAATAAGATCAAGGGAAAAAAGTTGGGGGAAAAATTCAGAAAGTTAAACATCCACAATTATACTTCATCATTTGTAACCTCTATTGGAGACAGTTTGCCTCTTAGCTTTTCTCAAGCACATGTGTCTTTTTCCTGGGCTGTTCTGTTTTGCTCTCTTTTTTTTCTGTTACATTCTCAGGTGGCCATCCTGATACAGGACAGAGGCATTGGAAGAAACTTTTAAAACAAACATGCTTGGGTCTAGAGAAGGCCAAATTTCAACTTCAGAGTCAGCTTATTAGTAGGGTAGAACAAATGTGACAATATTTCAATGTCCGTACCATGTAAGAGCCCAGGTGACAGGGTTTGGTTTGGCTAAAGGAGGGACTGGTTCCCCAAAGATGGGTACAGGTGTCTCTTCTGGATTTTGACACCAAATGTAAGCAGGCACAATGAGAAACAACCAAACACAGTCATTATTTTTGTAAATAGAAAGAAACATTTAATTAAAAAAGTGTCAAACTGCCTCAGACTCTTGAGGACAGCAGTAGCTGCAGAAGCTTGTTGGGTTTTATGTGGGTGCATGGGAAAGGATGCTGCTCAGAAGATGGAACAGCCAGGTGGTTAAAATGGGAACAGATGAGATACTAACAGCTACAGTTAGGAGCATTCAGTCAGACTTTAAGAGCTTCTGAGAAATGCTTTAGGTTTCTGTTTTCTAGCAAACCCCAGCTCAGGTGGAAGCTGAACCATTGCCATCATCACTGACACTTTGGGGACCTAATAAAGCTATCCCTTTATATTTTAACAACTAAAGCTGACATCAACTTTCCTTTGACATAAATTCCAAACTCATGATGTAACTTTCTTTGTTACTTACAGATTTTTGACATGGATATCTGTGCTTGGCCTGCTGGTCAACCTCCAGCACCTAAGGACTAATGTCTTCCTATTGCAGTGTCTTTTTGGTATAGTCACCATTCCAGCCAATTTACTTGGAATGGTTTTGCTGAATCACATGGGCCGTAGAATAAGTCAACTGTTAATCCTATCCCTGTTTGGAGTTTCCATTTTGGCCACAAAATTTGTGCCTCAAGGTGAGGAAAGAACACAGGATGAGCAAAGAAATTATCTCCTCCTGTTTCCTTAGGACTTTTAGGCCCACCTATGAAATCAGAACAAAATACAGTCTAAGGATTTGTTGTGACCAATCTGGGCATTTAGGGCATACTATTCCTTTAAGATTCCCAGAGAAGAGCCAAGAGTCAGTCATGTTTGGTTTTAGTAGATGAATGTTTATTATATTCAAGTTATATGTGGAAACTGGTGCCAATCATTTCCAAGTTCTGTTAGTTCATGTAGGACCTTATATCATGATTGAAAATGACCACAGTCTACTGTTTCCTCATCTGTCTAGCTCCGCCTCATTACTTCAGCCTTAGTAACAATTTATTTTCTGAACTCTGTAGAGTTAGAACTTATGAGCCTAATAATATGAGATCACAAGTACCACCTTTATTTGGAAATTCTATCAAGAAAATAAGCATCACTTGTATTGAAGTTCATGAAAGTATGAATGAATTAACCATCAAGACTGTTAGAACTGACTCTATTGAATGAAATGGACTTATGTAATAAGTGGTGCACAGGTGGTATAACTCTCGAATTTAGCAATGCTGTCTTTTTTTGCCTCACTTTTTTTGCTCTATGTAAAGTTTGAATATTATGTTTCACTGACCTGAGCAGAAAATGACTTTCTGAAACTTTCCTTGAGTGATTTCCGAAGTCTGATATGTTTCCTAGCAGCAGTCCTTATTCTTGAGTCTTGAGACATTTCAAACCGAACCAATCTCCAGCTTGCATACTACTGTAGGACTTCTGTCTTTTCATGGCATAATTCTACAGTATTGCACATCAATTGTGGTCTTAAATTTCCCAAGACTCTGAATGAGTGTATAGGCCTTAGTCATTTCTCCATGTTGTTCCTACATTCTGCATGAGTAATTGCTGAGAAACTGGGTAGAGAAGACGAAAGTGAGCTCTTTTTGAACTCACCCAGTTTTTCTACTTCTTGAGCAAATATCAAGAGATTTAAGGCATATGAATCCAGTTCTTGGAAGCTTTAATTCTCCATAAACTAATATATGTAGTAGATAAGCCACCTTTTTCAATTTATTAGCTACTGAGGGAATTCTGCCTCTGGACATTTTCTCTACACCATTTTGCATCCCCAGTAAGGATGCTTTCCATTTGAGATTTGGTAAATACAAATCTCCAGAGCTCCGATTTCATGATGGTTCTTGGTCTTCTTCTCTCTAGAAATGCAGATCGCACGTTTGGTTTTGGCAACTTTGGGAGGCACATTTTCTTTTGTCGCTGTTAGCAGTACTCTTGTGCATGCAAATGAGCTACTCCCCACCACAATCAGGTACAAGACTCAAAGTTCACTGTCAGGGTTAGAACAAACTTTTCTTAGCTCATCCACTCTTAAATATTTTTGACATTTACCTTTAATTAATTAAATTTAATTAATTAATTGACTGTGTGTGCATGTGTGTGTACGATAGGTGTTTATGCAGGTATGTGCTTGCTACCATCTGTCCATAGAGATCAGAAGATAACTTTCAGGAATTGATTCACTTCTGGTCTCAGGGACTGAAATAAAGTCATCAGGCTTCATTGAAGACTTTTAAGGTCCAACCTTAAAAGTCTTTGCTCAGGATTCAAGAGACACTACAATAAGTGAAGGAACTAGTATATGAGGGCTAAAGCAAACAGTCTGCTCACCACATGTAGATAAGTCATGTACCCTTTATTGTTCTCTCTTTATTCTTCTGCCTCTATTCTAATTCTTCTGTCCTAATTGTCTATAATTTTTCAGTTCTAATTCTCTTTCTCAATTCTAATTCCAATTCTCAGTTACATTCTTTTCTTCTTCTCCTTCTCCTCTTCCTTCTCCTCTTCTTCCATTCTTATTTTTCTACATTCCTATTCTTTTACATTTTTGCAAATTTCTGACAGCTTCTACTCCAGCTTCTGCTTCAGAATCTGCTAACTCTCTTTGTTCTACCTAGCTTATTATAAGACCCACAAAATCTTGAATGCATCCATGTGAAGGTCACATACTGCTTCTTCAGTAAGTGATAAGAAACAGAGTCATCCCAGCAACCCATAGTGCAATAGATATGGACAGGAAGAAAGGGGCACTTTCTTTCAGTTTATTCCCTAACTAGTGGGCTGCAAACTACGGATGTAAAGGGAGAAGTCTTTTTTTTGCTATCTTATCTCTAGAGGTAGTCTTATAGAACTAAACTAGTAAGAGACACAAGGAAATGGTGTGTTTTAACCTATACTTTGGAGTATAAAATGCATCTTAAAAACATTTTGTGATTAGTGGTCGTAAGCCCAGCCTTTCTTGGAAGGGAGACTTGTTTGTTTACAAATGGGTTTTCAGAGAGAATGCAGCAGCTCAATCTGCAGGAGCAAAGGGCAGAGGAACCCATTCAGCACTTGTCAAAAGCACAATGACATTAAAAACATTTTGAATCTTAAGATATATTTTTCTGTCCAGCATGTAACCCTAGACCATAGAAAGGCAGACTTGTAACTCTATTTTGGGGCTATGAAGTTTGCATTTTGTAGCTAGCCCTGGCCAGTCGGACTCCTGTCCCGTGGTATCTGAACAAAGATCATAAAACTGAGGTTAGGAATCCATGCAGAGAGTTAATTATTGTCCCTGGTACTGAAATTAGATTACTTGGCACTATTTACCTTGACTCAGCAAATCATACAGCTGTCTACATGTCCTAGTAAATAAGATTGCATTCTTTTGATAATAGTTTATCTTAAAATCCAATTAGCAAAACACCTGGAGTGATCTAAAAGCTACTTTAAAGTTTTATATCAGTTGATAGTGTGCAGTTATCTTGGCTTCTGGGGAAATTACAGCTGTTTTATTAAGCTGTGCTCTAGGACAGCTTTTAATGGAAACTTAAAACTCCTGAGCTGGGCAGCATCTCTTTGTATTTGTTTTATTTATCAAAACCCTGTGTAGGCTAACATTATTCATACCAATTAGACGACACAGCTAAGGAAGAGCCATCTTCTTGACAATCCACAGATAAAAATGCCCAGTAGATCAGGAATGTATTTATGAGATACACATGTATACAGGTTATGGAAATAATGTAATTAGCACACAGAAAATTACAGGCAGAAGCAACAGATATTCTGGAGTCTGTATTTCTGGCAGGCCTTGTGAGGCAAGTTTCCTCCATCGGACATTAATTTTGTTGAGTGTCACAGAGTCATGTTGTTGGCTTTTTAGTTTATTCAGTCTCATTGACAGGATAGTTACCTTAAATAATTGATTGTGACAATAACAACAAAGTATGTCCAAAGTTTCCTCAAGTCACTTTTTTTGCTAGTTACTGCTAAGTCTGCTAATGTACCATTAATTAAGTCTAAGATAATATTTGGAACCCAGAAAAGGCAAATATATCTACTTTAATTTTTCTTTTTACTTTTAAAAAATCAGTTTTAAAAAGCTGGCATGAAGAATAATAGGCTTATTCTACATTTTCACATCCACCCTAGTTGGTTACTCTGCTACTTTTGTCCCTCACACCCCTTCTGCTATTACTTCTATCCCTGTCATTACTGCCCTCCTCCTCTGTGTCACATGTGTGCCATTAACCTCTTTCTCACTTAAGATATTTTCCTTTTCCCTCATTGTCCCCACTCTAGTTTCTTAGCTTCTACCCTATACTTCCACCCCATGTACACATAGACCCAAAAGCTAACATCTAGGATCAGCATAGTAGAGAAAACATGTAGTATTTATTTCCCTGTGTATGGTTTTATAAGTGATAAGTGGGTGTTTTAATATTATGATCTTGAGGAAAAGACACTATCAAATGAAACAGAATGGGAAAAACAAGATTAAAATTATCAACACTTTTTATGCCAAAATACACTGCTGATTTTCATAAGTAACGTAAGATTCTAAATCACAAATTTCAAATGTGCATCCTCATGCAGTTATTTCTGCATTCTGTTTTGTGCTCAAGGGCAACTGCTTTAGGAATCATTGGAATTTTTGGAGGTATTGGGTCAACCCTGTCTCCTCTGTTTATGATCCTCGAGACATACTTTGACTACATACCATGGATCATCTATGGGGTCTCTCCCATCCTTGGTGGCCTTGTTGTCCTTCTTCTTCCTGAGACCAAGAATAAGTCTTTGCCTGACTCCATCCAAGATATAGAAAAGGAGTGAGTAGAACCCTGCTGTGAAAGAACTTTGTCTCCCAAATCACTCTGTTCCAGGAAGTCTGGTAACTAGGTAGATTCTTTTTCTGTTTACACATGGAAATTGTGTTTGGTATGGGAACCCTTTGCATATCCATTCATACAATGGTTTCATATGTGTCTGGAAAGTCACTAGATAGCAAAGACTAGTTCTATTTAGACTGTATTGGGAGATTCAGATATAAATAGGACAAGAGTATGTGTCTTTTGTCCTCTCTGACCTTGTATGAAACATATATCCTTGATGATATTTCACAAGCATGCTCAAATACAAACATCATTTCATCTCTCATATCTAGTAAGTGCTGGAAGCTGTCTAAAACTGACAGTATCTGTATGCTTGAGTGTGCAATGGTCACTAAATTATTTAAAGGAAATTACATATAGGTATAAAGGACCTGCCACAGATGACATATATTAGAGAGAAGGACTCTTGTTTTTTCTATGAAATTCAGATTATCTGTTTCATCAGGAATGAAAGAGTTCATGAGAGAGAAGAAGGGACTGGTTAATAAAGGGAACACAGAATGTGATTAAATGGGCAAGATTTCAAAATTGTTGGTGCGTTTCCATTACTTTCCCCCAACTAAACCTCCTTGGAGAATTCCATAATAACCAAGGTAGAAAGTGTCCTAGTTTGCTTCTCTGTGACTGTGATAAAACACGGACTAAATGCAGCTTAAGGAAAAAATGATTTATTTTAGTTTTATAAGTTAGTGTCCATCACTGAGAGAAGCCAAGACAGGAGCTTGAAGAAGAAACTAACCAAGGAATGTTACTTACTAGTTTGCTTCCTCTTGCTTGCTCAGATACCTTTCATATAGAGTGCAGGTTATCTGTGTAAGGATGGTACCACCCGCAGTGGGCTGGGCCCTCTTATATTAATTAGCAATCAAGAAAATGCTCCAAAGGCATGCCACAGGCTAATCTGATGATGCGTCAATTCCTCAACCAAAGTTCTTTCTTCTCAGGTATGTCAACTTGATAACCAAAACTGGAGAGGCTGCCAGGGTGGTTGGCCTTTTACGCACAAGGTGTATTTAAGTCATTTGTCAGAAATAATGGATGTTTTAAGGAGAAGTTGGGTGAAGGATGAGTTTGCTCTAAATAGTGCAGGGGATGTCAGTTTTCTGTGTCCTCTCAGTTTCACTGTTATATGATTTGATGTTTGCTGTATATGTTACAGAAGGAGAGTCTCCAGAGAAGCAAAGCAGAAAGATGCTTTCATCAAAGTGACACAATTTTAAGGAACTGGAATCTGAACAAGAAGCAAGATAAGAAAACTATCACTCAGATTTGTGATGCTCCAGGATCACTCTGAATATAGCAAACAGTTTCAGCAAATAGCAATATAGTGGAAAATTTGTATAAAATTTAAAATTGCCATTTTCAATTGATTCATATATTATCCAATAGCAAAATTAAAGAAACTATAACACAGTGAAATAAACCTTCAGAGATATTTTTATTTTTGTGTATATTTTTTAAATTAAATTTATTTTTTAAAAACAATCTTCTCATTTTACATACCTCTTCCAGTTCCCACTCCCTCCTCTTTCTGCTCCCCTGTCCTTCTGCCCACCCCAGCCCCCTATCCATTCCTCAGAAAGAGTAATGCTTCCCAAGTGGAGCCAAGTCTGACATACCACTTTGAGGCAGGACTGAGTTTCTCCCCTCTATATCTAGGCTGAGCAAGGTTTCCCTCCAAAAAGAATGGGTTCCAAAATGGAAGTTCAAGCACTAGGGATAAATCCTGGTCCCACTACCAGTGGTCTCACAGACTTCCCAAGCCACATAACTGTCTTCCACATTCAGTGGGCCTAGTTTGGTCCTGTGTAGGTTTCCCCATTATCAGTCCAGAGTCAGTGAGCTCTCACTAGCTCAGGTCAGCTGTTTCTGT
>LOJH01025120.1:0-11815 GCA_001685095.1 Ellobius talpinus
TGCGGGAGCCGGGCAGGACGAAAAGCAGGCCCTCTCCCCCTATCACTACATGGGACCATCTCATGAGCTAAGAGACAGAATGAATAAAAAGCAGCAAGGAGTAAGCCAGGTGATCTGCAGTATTCATCCTGCTTTGTGTCTTGACTACAATGTGGCCGGCTATCTCACACTTACACAGCCATGTCTTCCCCACCTTGAGGGACTGTATCCTCTCAGACCAGAAGCCCAAATGGCCCCTCTCTTCCTTCAGATGCCTTGGTCAGTTGTTTGTCACAACAGTAAGAAAATAATGAATATATTATGCCAACGTTTAGGACTTTTGAAAAGCTTAGAAAAACTTCTATGAAACATCTTTCCTAGGAACTGCAAATTTTAAGAGAATATCCTATGGTCTAACTTGTAAAACTATATATTGTTTCCGCCACTCTAACCACATGAATCCAGTACTAGGCATCGTGGGACTTGCTACTGTAGTATAACCTTCATTGCTACAGCTTTGGAGACTGGTGAGTCAACATATTCAGTGGCAGAATTAATCCTGGAAGTTCTTCTTATACTGGAGCAACTGATAATAACTTAACTCTCTACAAAAGTGGTGGTGACAAAATTCAAGCATCCACTAAGCTCAACGAAATACAGTTCACATGGGATCGCCCCAGCTGGATTCCACAATATTCGTGGGCATTCTAATAAGACGGATCTGAGGGTTCTTAACCACTTGCAGGAAAAAACATTATATCCAAAATATACAATTGTTATGATTCTGTTACTGCATCCCCCAGAGCATTGAAGATTCTATACTACTAGGGTGTTCCAGTGTCTTTTGTATTCATTGAGAGTTTGGCTCATCAAATAAATCAAGTTTCTGATTGTTTCTACCTCATGGGAAGATATAAAGACTCATGTGGATTAGAGGGAAATTCCTGGGGACTGAACTTGGGGAATCTGGAGGTGGCTCCAGAACACCTGGTATCTGAAGCACCCATCTACAGCTCCAGATGAGGGCGGAAACACAAACTAACTCTTGAATACCGTGTGAAGAGTAGAAGAAAGTACTTGGCACTCCTTGGAGGAAGGACAATAAATACAAGTCAAATAGAATAATACAAAATCGTTCTTTTGTTGGTTCCTCTGGGGTCTGCTATAAAGTCTGCTTGGCTCTGTTGTGGAAGACAACCCAATTAATCCCACTGCACCCTGGCTTCCTAGTTTCCCTGTCCTTGCTGCCTTCAGGCATTAATGCAGATCTGGTTAATTGGCTCTACATCCAGTCAGGCAGCTCAGCCTCCCTTTACTCCAACAAATCTCCTGCAGCCCCAGTAGCAACTGTCACTCAGTTTCCCCAGCCATCTTAACAAAACTCACTTAATCCTCTGGGCATGGGATCTTTCTGTAGCAGGGCCAGTGTGTTATGGAGTGTGTAATTACAGGAGTCTTTACCCATCATTGCAGGCCTCCAGCTTTCTTAGTGTGACATACCCTACGTCCTGCTGCCCCGTGCATGGAGGGATCATCCACAACATTGCCTTCCTTGTACTGCTGCCTCAACACTGTCTTTAGCTCAGTAGAGTTCCCCATCATTCCACAGTAGGGGAGTGGGAGGGAGAGACAAGAGAGTCAGAAAGGGTCAGGATGGCAAATGCGGAGAAAATACAGAGGCAGAAAAAGAGAGGAAAAAAGTTAAAGAAAACTATGTCAAGTCAGTCCCTAAGGAAATCACATAGAGATGTTCTTTCAACTCAACCAAAAGAAAAAAAGAAATAAAAAAAAGAAGACTCTGTTTTTAAGCCCGCAGGCACCTGCCAAGAAGAACAAACACCCTAGCACCGAAGAATCCAATAGCAGCAGAAGAAATGATGGGAAGAGTGGGCAGGCCAGACCTGTTGGGTAGGGAGAGCGGAGGGGCCATGTTGGGATGACTGGATTTCCCCTAAACGGTAGTGGAAGCCTCCTCTGAACGTGCAATGCTATTTTGCTCAGCAACACTTGGCATTGGAAGCCTTCAGCTCATTTTTCCTCATAGATTGAGGAACTGTGAATTAAATCAGTGTTGACATTTACTTAAGAGATAAAATGAATTAATCCAGAAGGTATTTTGGGTCTGGGCGGTCACATAAGGGGCGGGTGGCACATCAAACCCAACACCATCCTCAAACATATCACTTTCATCATTGTCCATCCTGCAGATGAGATGGTCTCACAAAAATAGGCTTCCCATGCCTGCACCTTTCCTTCACACCAGAGGGCTTCCACGTTTACAAACCCCCCAGTGCACAGCAGAACAGAGTTTTTCCTGCACAGCTCTCTTCTTTCTCTCGCTCACTTGAAATTTCTTCCATGTATGTGCTCCTGTGGATTCCAGTGTGAAGCAACAAAGTATAAACAAGGAACTGCCTGCAAAGCACCATCACTGTTTACCTAAGGACTCAGAAATGATATGCAGATCACATGCAAATGAACCCATGGCCCTCTTAACTAATTTGATACACCTGGATGTGGCTCTTAGGAAAAACCTAATGGAGACACCTGCTATGAACACTGAACGAATCGTCCCCTTGGTGGTGTTTCACCCCTTCTGTTTCTGCTACCAGTTCTAACCCGGGAAACCAATAAACTGGTGCAAAACAATAACAAAGAATTGGAACTAGATAATAGTCACTGAATTCCTTTCAAACTGCCATTGTTTTGTACTGAGAAATTACCAAGAGGCATCAGGCTATCCATCAAATGCAAAACACACTATACATCCTACAAGGGACTTAGAGGAAATCAGTCAGAAGTACTGGTGTTTTCAAGCTCTGTCTTTTGTGGTGGGAGTAAGAGTTTGTCCAGTGTCTGTTCTCTGGGAGAGGCATATGAGCCTTAATCTCCCAGATAGCTCCCAGCTGTCAGCAGGGGGCCGGAGGTGGGGCAGAGAGAAGCAGTTGGACCAAACTGGTTTCATATTCTGAACATCCTCTGATCTTGGATTGAGCGACAGGTCTCTGATGATCCCACTACAGTGAAAGAAAGCAAACTATGTTCCCCCCCTTCATGTGCCCGGCACTGGAGAGGCTGTTCTCAGGGTCTACCACACTGGCTCCCCAGCTGAGCTGTTTCCCTGAAGTCTCTCGCCCACCCAGATCTTAAAGAGAAATTGGTGTATTGGGCTTAGGATGGGTCAGGGCCAGCCATGTTCAAACTCCACAAATATGTAAGTGCTGGGGAAGGAATGGGGCAGAGAAGGAGGGAAATGTGTAAGGTAGGGGACACTGGACAAGAGGCTCAAAAATGCCTGTGCCATGCACTTACAATTTCCTGTGTAGCAGCATAATTTCATAGCCATATATGTATGTATATAGATATATAAATGGAACATATAACCACAAACTGCTTCCCATACCTAAACAGGAAACCTGAATGAGTGTTTCTGCTCATGGATGCTATTATCCTTAAGACCCGAGGTTTTAGTGGGATTTAGCTTTAGGTCATTCAATGTCTTTATCTCAGAATCAGTCAGGTTTCTATCAGACAAGCAGATCCACCAGGCTATTTTGATAGCAGACAGACAGATAGGCAGACTGAGGAGTAGGGTGCTTGGTGAGTCGACTTGAAGATGGGTGGTGGATACACTCATTATCACAGGGACTTGGCTTTGTGCAACTCTGAGACTTCCTTAACTGCCCAGGGCGGGTGACACTGGGGCTGAAAGACTACAGGTAGGCGGGAAATTGTAGACCGTGAGAACAAGGAAGAACCTTTCACAGTGATACTCTAAATGTCTGTTAGTGAAGACAAGCGGAGCTCAACCTTCAAGCTTGGCCCAGAGCCAGTGAATCCGGGAAAACAGGATGTAGAGGTACTGTAAACCCACCTGCATCTTTGTGCTGACAAGGCAAATCATCAGGCCAGCTGTGAACTGAGAGTCTGCAGCCTCACATTCTTTCTTTTCAAAGCGTGCCTGTGGTTTACTCTAACAGGAAACATATATGAAAGGGAATCCTGGGAAATGTAGTTTACCTGCCCAAGTCCACAAAGTGCTGTCTAGAGCCTCTCTCAACCACAGCGACAGGTTAGGGTATAGGTATGATAAAGGAGGACTCTGGCCTGGAAGCACTGGACCACAGTAGAGCTGGAGAAGGGACACAGAAGTGCATCTGAGTAAGAGACTTTACAGGAGCACCCAGACAGGCCAAGGCCAGGAATGAAGAGGGAAGCGGGCTTGAACCAGCCTCCTCTGCTCGGGCTCCCCAGTGCCAGGGAACACTGAGCACGTGAAAAGACCACACACTGCCATCTGCCCATCTTCCCCGACAGATGTTTCTGCCTCCTCCTAAGCTGGCCCTTGTTCATTTCAGCATTCAACCCTGACCATTTCAGAAGTCAGCGACAGCCCCGCTGGAGGAAGCACACGGGAAGGATGCTTTCATTCGCTCCTCATTCTGATAACGCGTTTCATCAGAGTTACCTGGATTCCACCAGTGTCACTGTGAAAACAAAAGCAAACTCAGAGGTGGGGCACAGAGGACTTAGATGTCATGGCCGCATGTGGACACGCCACGAGTTATTCAACTGCTCATTAACTGAACCAGGGCTTTGCCAAGATGTAGGAGGGTGACAGAAGACTCGGCATGTCAATGCCGCCTCATATGGGACAAGCGCATCTGAGTAGGCTAGTGATGTTCCAGGGGGTCGATGTTATTTCCTGGCATTCTTTTTAGTAAGGAGGTCTCAGAAATGCCTCCTTTCCCAGCGAGCCCCACGGGAATGTTAGCTATTCAATCCTAGCACGGCCTGTTTCCACACAGCAGACACGCTCCGCGGTGCTGATGCTCAATCTAACTTACCAGATGGCATTGAAAAGTCGCAGCTTCTGTTTTTCTTACCCTGACAAGGTTTCAGAAGGGTAGAAATGGAACACTTCTTCCAAGTGAAATAGTGTCTGTTCTGGTACTGTGTGGAAGCTCCATTCCAACAGAAGTGGGGAGGGTGCCGAGGCTCCCATATGTGCGCACGCACGTGTCTGTGTTCCCTTATGAACAGAGGGAAGTCTGGGGAAGGGAAGAGGGTGGTGTGATGCCTAACAATGCACTCTCCTCTGGTGTCCTTGTAGCCACTGGTGCTAAAAAATGAGTAACTCGGGTCACAGAGCAGGCGCTGTCAGAGCGCGCATTAGGTGAAAGCAAATTAACTGTACAAGCACTTAACTCAAAATCAGTCTTCACGGCTTAGCATATCAACAGCATCCTTGTAAACGAGGGCATCAGCCAGGACAGAAATGGCCTCACATTGGAGTTCTGTTCCTATTTACATGGTACCTCCTATTAGCAAGCCATGCAATGCTCTTGAAAATTATTAATTGCTTGACAAAGCAATCCAGGAGAGCAGGTCAAGGCCATTAGGGGTGCTAGGTTCAAGAATACACAGAAAGCAGCAGAGGGTGAAAAATGGGCAATGTGTATCAGAGTGAGGACTTCTGAAGGTAGAAATCGGGATCAGGGTGGGAACAGTTTTCCTCATGCTTGCACAATGAGCTCCTTAACCACTGAGTCATCTTGTGGTTTTATTCAGCATGCTTCTCAATCCATGACTTGTTGTTCTGAAAAAATATCAAGGGGAGCATTTTGCCTTTCTGCAGAAATAGGAGAGGTTCAAGGGATGAAGAGATGGCTCAGAGAGTAAAGAATTTATCAGGCAAGCAGGAGTACCCATGAAATTTATGTGGACAAGGTGGCCCCTTTTTAATACTAAGAGAGATAGGAGATCGTTGGAGTAAGGTAGGCTAGCAAGACTGGAGTTCAACAAATGACCCCAACTCAATATATAAAGTGAAGACCTATCAAGGAAGACACTTGATAGCAACCACAGCCCTCTAGATGCACACCCCACATATGTACACATGCACCTAAACACATGCAAATATACATATTCATTTTTAAAAAGTGCAAGCAGATTATGTTTGGTGTTAAGATACAGCGCTATGGAGGCTGCAAGCTTTTTGCAATTCCCTTACTTCTGGGTCTGGTGTGCACCCCTCAGAGAAACAGTTCCTTGGTCCTTTACTTAACTAAGGAGCATCCCCTAGGTCTCCTAAGGCTGGTCTCCAGCACCAGTGGGTCCACTGACGTGGTAATACCTTGTCTTGCCTCTTTGGTAGCTAACCTATTTTCAATATCATTCAAAGTCTTACAACCTTTACATCAGACCCAGAAAAATATTTATAGATTTATATGAGTTGCTGTAATACAAGAAAGATTTTGCCTTCTCCTTTATAATCTGTGTCCTCAAACACCATATACCAAGCTCATACCCCTGTGAGGAAAAGGGAGTCCCTGCATTGGACAGAGCAGAAAGAGGATACAGCCAGGTTCTGGCATCATTAAACTAGTCAACCAGCTGCAAGACATTATCAGCTGCCATGTTAATCATTAATGAGGCAGACAGTGCCTGTTGCCTGCGTAGTGAACCAAGCATTATGACTTGGGTTTTCATTTCATTTAAAATTAACTCACTGAATGAAGAATCTGCCTCCAGCTTGTGAGAGTCAGGGCTGTTGGCACAGAGAATGGACTGGCAGCCCAGAAGCACAAAGGGAACATGAAGTCCCTCACAGACATGATCAAACTGTTTGCAGGCAGACCTAGCCTTTTAATTCAACTCAGTTCTAGTTTCTTAAAGCCCCTGCTCAAAATAACCCTGTGTTTGCAAGCAGATCCACTCTGTGTCTCTGTCCTTTCCTGATGTAGCCTGTGCTGGTGCCTCTTCAAACTGCCTCTGTAGCAGCCCAAGTGAAGCAAACATGCGAAAATAATTCTATTTTCTGCTTTTGGGCTAGTATTTCTTTTCTAGGAAAGAATAACTCAGTTTTATAAATATTTTTGTTATGTTTAAAAACAAAAGCAAAGAGACGAACACAAAGAATCCAGGTAAACCCATATTTCTCCTTCAGCAATTAGATAATTGTTTACCTCCCCCAACATCTATTATTCCTAATCTACCTTGTGTATCTGGGAATTTATCTACTATAGATATTTCATGTAGGTATAATGTGAACACATACTATTTATCCTTTTATCTTATAATTGCCTATGTATCTTCTCCATTATCTATGTTAACTCATTTCATGACAGAGTAGTATTTCATTATTTATGCCACATGTTACTTATCCAGGCATCGGCCCTTCAACCTAGCTTTCCTTTGAAATCTCTCATGGATCCATGCACACAGTTTACCTTTTGTGCTGCAGCCTTTAGTGTGTTTGTCACAGTCATTTCTAAATTATTAGGCAATTCCAACATTTTGTCCTGTGGCAGTCTGTTTCTGTTGAGTCCTTTCCTTTTGATTACAATACTGCATCTTCTTTCTTCTTCACATAGCCCATTCTTTCTCACTGTGGTGAGCACTATGTGCAAACAAAGATACCTTTATTGAGCCTCAGAAACGTGCACAGTCTTTTCTGCTGGGTTCCTATTGCAAACACTTCTGCCAAGCTGATCTGCTGACGTGGGCACTGTTATATCTTCAGTTAGATTCGGCTTACAACTGGATTTAAATATTTGGGGGATAAGATTGGAAGAGTTCCCCTCGGACCGAGTATGAAAGATTCCCTGGAGATGTTCTCACACCTTGTGTGTCAGTAGCCACCTTTCTGAACTGTGGGAGCCAGGTGCCCTGCAGACTGGCAAGCAGCTTTCATCTGTGGGTATTATCTGTCCTCTCCAGTCCTACTTGACTCTGCCTCCGGGGATTTTTCTTGACCTCATCTGTCTGTTTCTAGTTTTTGGAGAGCTACAGCAATGGATTTAGTAAAGTCACGACATGTCAGGAGGGACTTGCTCTGTCTTGTTGCTCTTTGTGAAGCCTTCCAGAAGCATCTGGTGCACATCTGATACAAAAGCTGGTATCCCTTAGATTCCTAAAAATTCTTCTCATCTTGATGTCACCCTCAGTGGGATGTTGCTTTGCCTTCAAGAAGTTCCTATGGATCTGTTTGGGACTTTGTTCGGTTCACCTTCCTGTGTCCAGATGACAGCAAACCACAACACTGCACTGCAGACGGTGTCTGCCTTTCACTTGGGGAACTGTGTACTTCTCAGAAGGATTTTCTTCAGCTTTTTTCCATCTCCACCTTTGCCACCCTTTCTGTGGTGGTTTGAAGGATGAGGGCTCCATAGGCTCAGATATTTCAATGCTTGGTCCCCAGTTGGTGGAACTGTTTGGGAAGGATTGAAGGTATGCTCTTGTTGGAAGAGGTGTGTCACTGGGGGTTGACTTTGAGGTTTCAAAAGACCATGGTTTTCCCAGTTATCTCTGTCTCTTACTTTCAAATAAGGATGTAAGTTCTCAGCTGCTGCTCCTGTGCCATGCTCCCTGCTGTGATGGCCATAGATCCACCCTCGGGAACTATAAGGCCCAAATTGAAATCTTTCTTCTGAGTGTTGCCTTGGTAATGGTGTCTTGTCACAGCAATAGAAAGCAACTAAGACACTCTCCATATGTTAAAGAGAGAGTTGGCAGGTGTTACTGGCATGTTTTATAACCAAGGATACCATCACACCAGCCCCTATGTGGCCATTACAAGTCAGAGAGAAATTAGCTGGGTTTCTCTTTGCCCCCATCTGATGGATCACTCTCTTACACACTGTTGTTCCAGGGATGCACACCACCACATACTTCCTTTTCCCCTGAATATAACTCATTTGGGTTTCTTTGCATGTGCTGCTCTCTAATAGATTTTTCTAAATTATGATTTTATATCTTGCCCAGTTTGTTCATGTTGCTACGGTAGTGAATTAAACAGGAAACTGCATCAGGATGAGATGATTTTTCAGTTGCTATTAATGTAGTGATTCTCAGTTCTACATACCCCAATTCTTCTATTTGTAAAGCAGTTGCTACCTGCCAGTCAAAAGGGTGGGAAGAGTAAGCATTAGAGGGAAGCAAAACACTTGAAAATGGGGAAGGAATTCAAATGGCTGGACAATCTAGACAGACACTCCCACCTGACTGTCTTCACCTCCATTCTCCGTCCTGCTCTGTGTCTTCGAATGTGATGCTCACTCTGTCAGGAACGCTTCTTCCTTCTCTCTGCCTTGCTAAATCTCTTATTTCTTCTAATAACCCTTCCCTGGAGCCATTCCTCATCAAGTGATTCCTGATCATATCACTGTATTAGAATTACATCTTTATGTGTGCACATTTCTCAGTGGGCAATGAGTTCTCTAAAACTGGGCACCATGTTCCATCACAAAATTTAACAGAATGGCCATAAACAGCATTTATCCTAAATGAGCTATCAGCATGCTGAAAGTAAGACAGGAATGAATGACTCTTAATAGTGTTATTTATTCATTTGGAAAATATTCTATATCTATTACATACATAGCACAATGCTAGATGCTCTAGGAAAATGGTGCATAACTGCATATGGCCCACAGATCCTTGTCTCACAGGATGCATAATTAGCAAGAAAGAAACAAACACATAGGAAAGGCTAAGTAACTCTTGAAACCTTCAATGAAAATAAGATGTATGTAAAAGAGAAATTAATTTCTATAATGAAAGACAGGTTCAACTGTTCTAGCAGTCTTGATGCTAGTGGGAGGAGAGAGCTCGCAAACTCTGAGATGTTTGGTCATTAGGAGATAACAGTGAACTTTGAAAGTGGAACTGGGTAATCCGTTGACAACAGAAGCCAGACACCTGGCATTTAGAGTGAAGCGGTAGAAGGAAGTGGGTGGAGTCCATAGTGAAGGCATTTGTCAAGAAGTAAACAAGGAACCATTCCACTGGAGACAAAAGATCAAGCTGCAGATGATAAGGGTCTCACAGAGAGAGATGGAAGAGCCTATGAAATGCCGAATACCCGATAGAACATCATCCTGAAAAAGAGAGGAACCAGCACAGTCCATCAGGGCCAGGAGTGAATGAAGAACCTCCTCTCTGAGATAGGAGGAGGATGAAGGCAGAGGCATTGTGGAAGAAGGCTGTAAAAGGAAAGGAAACCCTGATGGATGTCTTCTGCACTCTTACAAAGCCTCACTTGCTAAGAAGACGGGAGGGCAGCTGGGAGAGAAGACTTCACAAGGTGAAGCTTTAGGTGAGTGTGTTTGTGCATGTTTCTCCTGCTTGAACATGCTCTATGGGGTATGACCTTGTAGACATGAAGGTGGATATGTGAGGCGCAGCAGACATAAACATATCCACTGGGATGCAGCTAGCATCCTCCAGACAGGCCAATGGAAGAACAACATCAAGAGAAAGCAAGCATACGTTCAAGTATTTCTAGCGGCAGTCCGGGTGGAAGAGCAAAAATGAAATACAGTGGTGTCCACAGTCATATCTCAGTGCACTTGAGAGGAATTCTAAGCCTTAAATCAAAAAGACAAAGACGGGGCCGAGTGGTGAAGGCATGGACAGGAGCTGAAGAGAACGCTCAGAAGAAGAGATGGGTATCGGAGGGGGACTCGAGTGCAGTTCAGTAGTTATTGGATGAGGTTCAGTGACCAATTTGGCTATATTCTTACCAAGCTGCCCACAAGTATAGTTCCTTTCCCTAGAGATTTTTAAATGGATTTGGGGAGTTTTTCACCAACATACAAACAGGTTACAGCAGAGAACTGTGTCAAAGAGGAGTTTGGGTCAGAATCTCACAAGATAAGCATCCAAGCCTAGGAAAGTACTACCAAGAATGATGGCAGAAAGGAAGCAAGGCAAGCCTTAGACCAACCTAGACCAAGATTCAGATAGTTCTTCAGGAAAAATAAACCAGGCCATTTACTAGAATAGAAGAAGGTAACTGGGTAAAAAACAAATTTAGGACCCAATCTCAAAAAAAACACAGAAAAAATATTACATAAATTCTTCCTTCCATCACAAGCATCACATGAGTTCCCAAAATTCTAAGGACTGAACAAGGGGTGACAATATCCAGACATAGGGCATAGTCTTGATGGATTCAGATGGGCAGTCACAAGACTGCTGATGTGCCGTATTAAAGTCATGTAAGTTTCCTGGATGGTCCTAGGACCACAAAATATTCCCACCAATAGCAAGCAGAAGGAAAGACTACTGCCCAGAAATGGGTTGTTAGCAAGGAATTCTTGAGAAGTGCAGGCCATGGCAATGACAGAAATTTTCAAAATTGAAAGAGTAGAAGGGAGTTAAAAGGAAGGTAAATGCATTGATGTGATCAAGGATCCAGAACACAAGAGCTGGCTTGTAAAGGAGTCTCAGGGGGAGCCAGCTGGAGAGGGACGCTTGCCTAGAGCCAAGACAGCAAGCTGAAAGTAAGACGGGAATAGGATGATTATTCATAAGCATTCTCTGTTCCTAATTCTTAAGGTCTGTGTCTAGCCAGGGGAACCAGGCAGGCCTCTGTTATGGAAACATGGTCCAGAATTCAAAAGAACACAAAAGAGTCTCCACCAGGAAAAAGCTATGTGATATTTAAATGGATCAGTACTGTATTCTGCGAGAGGCTCTGGCCTTGCAAAATTGGGATAGGTGAAGATGATTCACAGCAAACAAATTAAACACACAGTGTAATGTGTTTTCTGCCAGGCACCCACTCTCTTTCCTATGATGAATGCCCTTCCCCTCGTGTGTATGTGGTCTGAGGGATAGGTGACTCCTAACGTCTGCCTTCCATTATCATCTGCCACTGAATAAGCTGAGGGGAGTCAGATCCTGGAGGACCCACCCCTTGTCACCCCATAAAGCCTTACACCAAGTCAATCAGAACCCATGACTTTAAGTCCTGACCTATAGGATCGGTAGAGGCTGCTGCAGTGTGTGTGTGTGTGTGTGTGTGTGTGTGTGTGTGTGTGTGTGTGTG
>LOJH01025121.1:0-16051 GCA_001685095.1 Ellobius talpinus
TATTAACCAATGAAAGTAACACATAAGACAGATGACCCTCCTACATCATTTACCTCATTCTATTTTTATAATTTGAATGCAAATCTGTATTCTATAACCTAAGTAGTTATCTAAAATCACACTGAATAAGTATAATCTCTAGTAATAGGCACAGACAAAATTGAATCATGCAAATGTTTGAAAACAGTGGTCTCTACCAGCAGTATCTCTTCCTGCTGAAATCCCTCCTCTTCTCCATAATACAGTATCGACATTACTTCATCTGTCCTGAACAACCTCATCTGGACTTATGCCTATCTTCTGTATTACTCCCAAACTGATGAGTATTCTAGATCCAGTCAGATATGTGTTGTATTGAAGGAGGATAGGATGTTTACATGTTCTGGATATCTGAGAAGCTAAAGATTGTGTTAGATTTCTTATCAACCTTTTGGCATTTTAAGCTCATATTGAACTCTCCAGCAAATAAAACCACTGAGATTGCTTTCCACAGGACTATCGTTAATCTCAAATTCATATACTAGAGGATTTCAAAATTTTTAAATGCTAATTAATTACGAGGATTCTTTCCAACTTGCTAGAAACTTTCAAGTCTCTCTTTATTAGCTCAAATGTCATCTACAGAATATACTCTGCATGCATATTTCATAACCATTTACACATATGAAAATTGATCCTTCAGTAACTTGCTTTGAATCACTGGTGAGAAACTGTCGAAGAGCTCAGTTATGGGACTGACTTCTAGTAAGGTAATTTCAAGATAATATTGATTCACTAATCAACATACTTTGGACATAGTTGTCTAACAAACTACAAAATAATTTAATGGCAAATTTATTCAGTCCAGACAGTTCCATGTTTTTCATTAAGATACAGCAGGTGCTTATAAAATGCTTTACTGAAATTTAGCTGCCATAAATTTAATACAGCCCACTGAAGCAATATCCCATGACCAGTAGGGGGAAAATCAAGCTAATTTGTCACAATTGTTTTCAACACAATATGGGTTATTTACTGTCTCTAAAATCACTAATAAATACTAGTCTGGGTTCATCAAGAATGAAATCAGAATTCTCAGATGTCTCTGAAACCACAGTTATTTATAAAATGCTTGTATTCCTTCACTCGTTATTTTAGCATGCTCATTAAATTTATAAGTCAATGTGACTAGGCTAAAGAATGGCCAGAGAGCTGGTAAAGCATTATCTCTGAAGGGGTTTCTGGAAAAGAATAATATTAAATCAGTAGGTTATAGAATGAAAAATCTCATTTAAATTCTCTGCCGGCCAGTCAGGCTGTGATCTCTCTTTACATACTTCCAGAAATTTCTCCACCATTTTTCATAAATCTACCTTTTGAAAGTGGATTGCTCCACAGTGTTGTTAGTGCCATGTTGTTTGAAAGTTTGTATTTCTCACTGCTACATCGCATTCCTAAATGTCTGTTCATTAAATCTCAACGAAACATGGCAGTTTATGCTTACTGCTAAAATTAAATCTTCAAGTTTGTTTTGTTTGTCACTGGCCAACTGAGATCAGAATTTTCAGCTCTGATTATCTTCCTTATTATTGGCACTTCCTCCATCATTGTTCTTCTACCTACAGACATCTGTTGTAGTCCATAATAGCTTGAACATACAGTTACTAATTATTCTAGGAATTTATTCTGACTCCCTACCAGCTTCAGTTTAATTGAGTAGATCACTGCCTTTCCTGATAATCAGCCTTCTCGGTTTTTTATAGTATGCAGTTCATCTTTCCTCAGTTATGGTCCTAGAAATTCATTCTTCAGGAAAGAAATGTTTGAGATAGGATGAAAATCAATCAAAGTCATAAAAATCATAATACAAACTGGCTGAAATGTTTAAAATAACACCCGAGTTTGATGTGGCTGAAGCCTCCTATTTGCAGACTTCAGGAACAGGATGTGGCAACAGCTTGTGTCTTCGGTTATATAATTTGCCCCCACAGAACTTAGAAGTTATTAGTAATTAGTAGGCCTTTCTATGCCAACTTTTTACAGTCATATCTTAGTTACTTCCTTAGAAATTGTCTACCAACTAAGTATATTACAGTTTCCTACCAGGAAAACATCTCCAAACAGTGTCCGTCCCTCCTGGACTTTGGGACAGAATTTAACAGCTCTGCTGGTACCTGGGAATATTCCTCATTGTTCTGAAGATATTCAAATACAAGACAAAGTCCATTTTCATATTCAAAACACTATAAATGATTTGAATTAAGAGGTTAGTAGACTATTTTCTTTCAAATACACCCCCCCACACACATGAACGCATTTATGGTAAATTTAAACCTCCAATATCACTTTTCTCTCCTTCTTTACTCATCAATTTTGTATAAAATTTCATATTCCTTAGTAAGTAACACAAATGCATTCTCCAAACGCTTACCTTCAGTTTTGGAATTCATACACATTTGAGTTCCTGTAATTAATTTGTTTCAGGAGGAAAAATCTAAACCATTTGCTCTCAATGATTGTTTCCTTTATCAGCTCCCTGTCACAGCCACCTAAGTACCCCAAAACTCTGTGGCATGGGGTGATCACCAATTACTCCTGATGGTTCTTTGAACTGACTTTACTGGTATTGCTTGTGCTACCAACACACTTTCCAGAGTCACAAGCAATGTTGACACCAAAAGCTACAAGCAGAAGCATATCCAGGTGAGGTCATAGGAATAAACTATCTGGGGTATGAACTATTGAGGACATGAGCTGTAAGGACTGAAAAGCAATTAAAATGACTAGAAGTCTGTCCCTTTGGGTTATCACCATGAGCAAAAAAATTTACTCAGTGTCAGTGACACTACCCTTCCTTGAATAAAATTAATAGAGAAAATTGTATTGTCATGGCTCCTTTTTTTGCTTTGCATTTGCACAAAAATGTATCGATATAGTATTTGGTTTGTTTTATTTTGTCCTAAAATGTAGTCACATTATTCAGGCTTTGTAGGTCTAAAACAGAGATATCTGCCTGCCTCTCCTTGCCGAAGAGCTGAGGTGAAAGCTATACACAACTTGGTCTGGTTTCTAAATAACGAGTAGAATCCTTGGATTTCAATAACATCTTCATAGGTTCTATATTTGCATATTGTATTGCTTATCTTTTAATAAAATTTGTAGTCCACATGGAGATTAATTTGCAAAGCTCACTTATAATCACTCCCCACCCAGTCTGAATGGTGTCAGTTAAGCACATTTGTTTTGAGAATAATTTTATCACGACTGAGAAGAGTTGGAGCTTTGTCTGAGTATACGTCACCAGCCTATGGTACTCAGGTGCTGTGTGTAAGTAGCAGATGTGAGATTAACCCTGACAGAGTGACAAGCTAGAACTCAGATTCTCTGTTCTGTTCTTCTTTAGTATAGTCACTGTCCTAAGGCCATTGGAAAGATTCATTTGTGAAAACAACAACAACAAAAAATTAAAATTTAGGCAAATGAGACTGTCAAAGCATAATAATTTTCCTTGATAAATATGATTTATAGTTCCTAAGTAAAATATGGGCTGCAGAGATGGTTCCATTTTTATTCCCAGCACCTACATGGCAGCTAAAAACCATCTGTGACTTTAGACTCAGGGGATCCTATATCATCTTCTGCTCTTCTAAGACACCAGGCATGTATGTGGTACGCAGATGTACATACTATCAAAATACCTATACATACAAAATTAATCAGAAAGTAAATAGATAAAATACTGTGTTCAATTTGATTATTTTAAACCATACTTATTCATTATTTGACTTATTTGTTATTCTTTTTTATATAGAATCTCAAACTTGCTATGACCTGTTCCTTCTTTCTTCATCTTCAGATGATAGAATTATAGGCACAAACCAATACATCTATTTTAATGTTGTGCTGGGACTGAACCCAAGGCTCCATGCATGCCAGGCAAACAAGTACCAACTAAGCTACACCCCCAGCCATGGCTTATTATTTTTAAATAAAATAGTGTGTATTACCAATTATTTTTAAATGAAATGTTAATTCATTACATAATTTTATTATTACTACAGAATATAACTTTAACCAATGATAGGAAATGTTATTGGAATTATTCAAAACTAAGTTCAATTCTCAAGTATATCATAAGAGATAAAATGCAAGATGCACAGACTTACAAGCCTGCAGTGCTATTGGCTGCATTTCTCCAAAGCTGCTCAATGCGAATGTTTTCCATCATCTCTTTCTCAGTTTGTTTGTTAATGGTATGTAGAAAGCTACAGATTTTTAAATCTGGCGACTTTGCAAAAAAATAAAAAAAGTGTTATTCATTTCTATAAATTTTCTGGTGGAATTTTGAGGATCTTTTATGTATGACATTCTATCTCCTGCAAATAGGGATAATTCAACTATTTCTTTTCCAATTTGTTTCTCCCCAATTTCTTTCTCTTGTCTTATTGCTCCAGCTAGTGCTCCAAGTACTATATTGAGAAAGTGAACATATTTATCTCATTCCTGATTTTAATGGACATGCTTCAAGTTTGTCTCCTTTTAGCATGCTGTTGGCTAAGGATTTGTCAAACACATTATATATTATGTTGTGGTATGCCCCACCTACTTCTCTCTCTAGGACTTCCATCATAAAGGCATGATGGACTTTGTCAAAGATCTTTCCTACATCTGTTGAGAATATCATGTGGAGTTTTTTGTTTTCTGTTTGTTTTTAATCCCATTTATATGATTTATATGTTTAGTGAGTTATATATGTTGAAACATTCCTTCCTCGTAAACTTGGTAGATAATCTATGGTATTAATCAAAAAAATAGAAGGAAAAAAAACTCTAAATTTTATATGGAATCACAAAAGACCCAGAATGTTCAAAGCAATCCTGAGAAGAAAAGAACAATACTGGAGGGATTACCGTTTCAGATTTCAGGTTATATTATAAAACTATAGTAATAAAATTAGCATGTCACCCATACAAAACAGGCATGTAGATCAATGGAATAAAATAGAAGATCTGAACATTAACTATAGCATTCTGATATAGGACAAAGAGGCCAAAAATACATATGAAAGAAAAGCAGCATATTTAATAAATTGTGCAGGGAAAACTAGATATACATATGAAGAAGAATGAAATTAGACCTATATCTATCAGCTTGTATCAAAGTCAATTTGAATTGTATCAAAGGCCAATTTGTGAAGCCTGAAATGTTGAAAAGGCTAGAAGGAAACATAGGCAGTACTCTATAAGACCCAGGTATAGGGGAGTTCTATCTCCATGGGATTCCATTTGTCCAGGAAACAGGACCAAAAATTACAGCCAGTATCTCATTAAACTAAAAAGCTTTGTACAGCTAAGGAAACAATCAGCTGAGTGTAGAGGAAACCCACAGAGTATAAGAGACTCTTTACCAATTATAGATCAGACAATTAGTAAGTGATCAGTATCTAGAATATACAAAGAACTATAAAAATAAAAATACCTAACCTTAAAAAAATGGCTATGGGGCTGAAGAGATGGCTCAGAGGTTAAGAGTATTGGTTCCTCTTCCAGAGGTCCTGAGTTCAATTCCCAGCAACTACATGGTGGCTCACAACCATCCGTAATGAGATCTGATACTCTCATCTGGCCTGCAGGCATACACACAGACATAATAAATAAATAAATCTTTTTAAAAAATCAATTTCTGTCTGTCAAAAAAAATACTAGGCTATGAATCTCAGTGGAAAGTTGTCAAAAGTATAAATAAAAATGGCTAATATGAGCAACATCCTTAACAACTAAGGAAATGCAACATAAAACTATATTGTGTTTTCCACATGATATCTGGAGCAGATTGATTACATAGTGAATGGCAGTACATACCTACTGATGAACTAATGGGAACTTTATAGTATACTCGAGTTCATGACATACCAAGAATTTGAAAATGGGTACAGCCCTTACCAACTATTCCAGATAGGCTGATAGCATCCTGGACGATCAGCTGACTGGGGAAAATCATAATTAAATTTGTGGACTTGGATTCTGTATTGGGTTAATTTTTATCTGCTTAAATTTCAGATCCTGTACCAGGGAAAATCATTATTCCAAGTTTCTTGAGATGTAAAGAAGAAAACACAATGCACACACATTCATTTCCTGAGAGCTACAATGGAGACAGCAGCATAGCGGCTTAATGCCGCTTTCCACACAAATGCTGCTGGACCTCAGCAATACATATTTTTGTATTCTGTATTCTCTATGGCTCTTCATTTCCTCACATTCCTTATCTTCTACCTAAAGAATGAGTGTTATCTTAAAGAATAAATGATCATTGGGGTAATGAAACGGTGCAATGCACGTAATCAGTCTTTTGATGAATCTGTGCAAAAGAGGTGAAAATACTGGAATGCTTTGCATGTTTAAGAATACATTAAAAAATTATTCCCAAGGTCCAAAACCTGCATCAGTCTGTACAAAGTTCATTAGCTCAGTTGATATTGGTCTTGTTTGATCATTAGTAGCTTCACTTGTTAATATTCTTTAAAGCACGGATTTTCAGAGTGTAGTTAACATCAGCATCACCTAGAGGACCTGTTAAAATGCAGATCCCTGGGACCAACTCCCAGAATTTCAGGCTTGAGGTAGGGATAAAAAGGCTGTGGTTTGGATAATTAAAAGTTTACATTGATGTTTCTGTACCAAGACTACACTGTGAGATTCTGTCTTAAAGTAACTATCCTTATGCATATGCCCCACCCACAAGCCTATATTCCTAACTCCAGCCTCTTCTGAGTGTCTCATGTAACTGCATACATCATTACCTGGACAACCTTTAATATTATAATCTCTTTTCGTTGAGCTGCATCTATCATTAATAAGTACACAATTAAATATAAATATTAAAAACAATCTAGTTGGGTAAGTGTCACATGAATGAACAGTAAAGTTTTTTCAAGACCATGGGTCATTTTACTAAATCATATTCAAGTGATGTTTAATGTAAAATTAATATAAATTCAATGTCCTTTTAGTTCAGTGAAATGGTATATAATAGTATTTTATCTAAGGTGGTTTCACTTTGAGGGTAGGGGCAGAAAAGATGCCAGGATCTCTGATGGTAGAGTGTTAAAGTCAGAGATGTTTACAAACAAGGTCTTCCAGGCACAATCCACAGGCAAAAATGAAGGAGAATCACAATCCAGAAATAGCCAGAATGTCTTAGTTACTTTTCTATTGCTGTGACAAAACATCATGTCCAAGGCAACTTATAAAAGAAAACATTTAAGTTTGGGCTCACAGTTGCAGAGGGTTAGAGTCTGTGACTACCATAGCAATGGGGAATGAAAGGAGGCAGGCAGACCTGGTGCTGGAGCAGTAGATGGGAGTTTACACCTTGATCCACAAGCATGGAGCAAAGAAAGCTAACTGGAAATAGTATGTGTCTTTTGAAACCTCAAAGCCCACCCTCACCCAGTGACAAACCTCCTCTCACAGTCCACTCCTTCTCAACCCATTCTATCAACTGGGGACCGAGCATTAAAATACATGAGCCTACAGGGATCATTCTCAATAATAACCATAGGACACACAGCCCTTTAACTAGGGTTTATTGAATAAATAAATAACAAAAATAAGGATTGGAAAACCCAGAAGATGGGGGATAGTTGATTGGTGGTTGGGCTAAGGACCTTAGTCTCATGTCTCTCTAGAGAAAGGTGAGGCCTGAGTAGAGCTGCTGCATATATCAGGACACAGGTACTCACCACAAGACTCCAAGGTTCCATTCATACAGACCACAGTGGGGATGCAACTCCAAAACTGCAACTCCAAAGTGGGGTGCCCCTTGCCTAACTGTACACAGAGCACCTCTGAAGTATCTAAGAGCAAGCAAGAAGTTAGGGGAGACCCTGACAGTGGAGTCTATCCTGCAAAAGAGCCCTAAAGTGTACAGAAGAGGTAGAATATTTGAGGAAGGCAAATGCAGGCTAATTCTTTCCTATGTAGTATGTGTAACTAAGTTAATCTCTCTAAAGCCAGTTGCTTTCTTTTATGAGAGTTCCTCCTCTACAGAATGCCTCAATATACCTTTCTGTTAGGAACAAGGTCAGTTTATATATAGACAACATGGCACCTGATATGGATTTCCAAATTAGACCATGGGGGAGGATGGGTACTATAAGTCTGCACAATATGGCTGACAGTAGATGTTGAAGGCACTCTACACTAATCTGTTATATAGCTTTTTTGGCAAAGTGCCACTTTTATGTGATTCTGGGTAAATATGACCTTGGAGTTTGGGGCCCGCCTGAACCTTCACCTCTGCAGGAGCATCTGCCCACGTATTTGTCTGTAGGCCTATGTGCCTACATCTGTGTTGCCTGTTTGCTGTGCAACACTATGTATGGCATGTGCCTGGGTGCCTGCCAGTAGTTGCCTACCCAGAAGTCTGTGTGGTGGCCTTCACACAGAGTAAATGAAGTATGCCTTATCTGCCTGAAGCTAGTCAAAATCCCTTCAACCTCCGGGTTTCCCATAGCCTTTCTCTTCTCCTGGCATTGGAGCTTGGTCCTCATGCTTCCTCAACCAGTTTAACTGCTCTGTGACCTTGACCTACTTCTGGCTTCAGTAACCCTGGGACTGATGATTTCAGCTTATTATTTGTGGTCCTGGAATTAACCCTTACCCAACTAACTCAGCTTCTCTCAGGTACTCTCCTGCTGTGACAGTTAATAGTTCAGGCCTTTTGTATCACAAAGAAACATATATGGCCATAGTCTGCGAGTGGATATCTAACAGCTATCTTCTGAAAGACACACACACACACAAACAAAGCTAGCACTGACTTGCAGTGTTTGCCCATTCCCGTGGTGTAAATAGCCCCACCAGGCCAATTTCAAACACTGGCATGAAATCCCTGAGCAGGGTTGCAAAGAGCACAGGGGTCAGCTTTGACAAATCCGTTGACCTGGCATTTAGTGAAGCACTCCAAGGTGCTGAGGGGTGCTCACTCCTCCAAGCTTTATCTTACCACTCTCTTGTCTTCTGCCTTTTTATGGTAACGTCTCACAACTCCTTTCTCCTTTTCTTTTTATTGGCTAATTCTTGAGAATAATCAATATCATTTAAAAAAAATTCTACCAACTTTGCCTAACCCTGACATATTCCTCAAATTCTAAAATTCTGTTCTCTGCTCAAAACACACACACAACCAAGAGAGTACACAGTTATTGTCACTGAATAAGTATTGAAAGTTAATTGAGGCCTCAGGAGAAATTTGCTAGAAATTAAAACATAACAAGACAAAATATTAGATTTGTCCTTAGAATGAGCCAATAGTTGTCATTTCCATGTCTTCTGCTTTTACAAAGATATTTCAAAATTTTCTGGAAGTCACTAAATCATGAGGAAACAGATATAAGACAAGAGTGCAAAACTGCAAACCCAAGGCTGCCATGAATGGACATTCATCCTCTTTCATTATAGATGAGGTGCAAATGTTCCTGTGGGTAGGATTATTTCCAGAGTAAACATGAGGCAACACTACCATCTGTGGTGATTAGAATAAGTGATGGCCTCTATAGACACAGATGTTTGAATGCTTGCCCATAGGGAATGGAGCAATTAGGAAGTGTGACCTTGTTGGAGGAAGTGTGTCACTGTCCGGGTGGGCTTTGAGATCTCATATGCTCAAACCAGGCCCAGCGTGATGTTGCTTCTGCTGTCTGTGGATCAAGTTGTAGACTCTCAGCTCCTTCTCCAGGACTATGACTGCCTGCCTGCTGCCATGCTTCCTGGGTAATGGTATAAAGCTCTGAAACTGTAAGCCAGGCCCAATTAAATGTTTTCCTTTATCAGAGTTGCCTAGGCTGTGGCGTCTCTTAACAGCAATAAAACCCTAAGACCACATCCTGGAAGGTTTTCCCTCCTAACCTGTTCTAGCTCCCCTCAGCATTCTTTCCAATCAAGGTCTTTGTAATTGAGTCTGTAACCCAGGATCTTCTCACCTCCACATCACCCTGATCCCAAGGCCATCCTATTCAGAAGAAGAACACAACACCTAAACATCTCAGGTTAAGAGAGTTTCTACCAGAGAGTAGGTAAGCAGGGCCCCGGGAGTCACTCCGCATAGAACATATTGTGGGCTGAGTTCCGATTAAGATCCCCTTTCAACTTCTTGCAAATTAATAGTCAGGTACAGCCAGGCTAGAACAGAGTGCTCAGATCTGCAGACCAGTAATGATGCTCTTTCAGAAGGTGCATTTATGAGTTTTCTGCCTAGTTTCAGAGACAAAGAAACATGGTTATTATGGAGCTCCTCTTATTCTTAGGCATGAATTGCATAATTCAACTCTTGGGAATCTACAGCAGAACAATTGTTTCATATTAGTGCAGCTTCATTTTATGCTCTCTGCTTTGAATGTTCACCTCTCTGTTTGGGTGCTCTCACTTCTAATAAGAACACTTTGAAGAGGAGGCAGCATTGTGAAATAACCTTGGATTTAAACTTCTGTGAGACAGTAAATCAAGGGCTAGTGTTATCTCTGTAAAAAGTCACTGAACTCTAAAGGAGGTCATGTAAAATGTTCTGTTTCTAAACAATTTTGCTTTGAGTGATGTATATGCCCTGTTTTCTTTATCCAGCTTCTGTTATTAAATTTTTGTTCATTTGTTTTCATTCAAATCTGCCTATATACATGTTGCCCTAGTTCGGAAATAGTTAAGCAATGATCACTTCGCAGGTGCTGCATGCTTTAAAAATGTATGCAACAAAATATAAAAGCAATTAAAAGGCAATTGTTTGTATAGAAATAGACTAGTTCTATTCTAAAAGGCTCTGCGCATCTAGAAAACTATTGCATTTTGAAAGTACAGTTCTCCTGTTATTTATTTATTACAATTGAAGACAAGAAAATAACCAAAAGAAGAAGGAAAGCTGAAAACATGAAAGCTAAAAAGAAGTATTTTTCATTGGAGATAGTAAATGCAACCACTGATCCAAATACTAATAATATCACTGATAAAATCTCTAGTGACACAAATATTGTGGATTCCTCTTTCAAGTATATTAGCTCATACTGAAAATGTAGTCAAACTTCTCTCAATGGTTCTGTAAGGGTAACCCACCTAATCCAACTCAATATTAGTTGCACAGAACACTAAATAGGAATAAAAGTGAAAACTCTTACTCCTGGATGGCATGTCAAAATCATATCCTGCTAATAGCAAAATCCATTCATCTTTGAGCCGGGACTTGGAGTGGTAGCATGTGGAAGAAAGACAGTTGTGTATCTCATGCCCTGATAGCCAGAGCTGAAGGGAATATGCAGGGCGCTTAACGTATGGCCTCTAACTTTCGTCTATTTAGCTTTAAACTGGAGCTCCACCTCGCAATGTCTGTGGTCACGTGGGAATTGTTTAATGTATCTGAGCCGATATCATTCTCTGTGGGATGAGCGTTTGTCACCTGCCTCTACTTCACTGCATATTAAGCCAATGCAATGTGCTAACACAACATCTGTACAAAATGAGCTCTCAGATATTAACTATTGCTATAACAGACCTATGGGCTTGAGACACAGTGGTGATGTGTGCCTGATTTCTAGACAGGACGTATTGACTATGGCTCAATGTCTTCTGTCAGTGCAAACAAAAGCAAGAGCTGGTCCCCTCAGGGAAGCACATGTCTGAGTGACTGGCTAAAAAATTACCTGTGATTGCTGGGCCACTATCAGTTACTGGCTTAGTGATTTGGAACTCTTGGGATCCCTTCATAAAATATTATGAGGTGTCTCAAGGGGTTAAAAAAGGAAGGTGCTGAGATGAACACAATCGGAACAATGTCTCTGTTTTCTCTAAAAGGTTGCTGGAGCTACTTTGAATGAATAGGTATGCTGAAGAATACTGGTTTCTTCCTCATGTTGGATCCAGCCTCATATTCTGCCAGAGCAACAAGGATATGGCCCAGTTTATAAGTTCGCAACTGTCCTCTAATAATATGCAAATGAGTACACTATAATGTGATGACTTCAATTTAGGTTCAATTTAGGTAGTATTGTGGAACATACATATATTATATCCTTAACTCCCAGGATGAATATATTTTGAGTGAGAAATTGAGGCTTTACCAAACTGTGGTGAGACTTTGGCTGGGTTTCCTGACAAGGATTTTTATGCTCTCTCCAGATTAGAGCTTGTAAACTCTGAACTCTGGCCATAACCCAACCTTGAAATATCCTTAGTTGGACCCAACTGTGTCTTATCCAGGTTCATGGCTTCTGAACTTCTCTTCCCATGTTTTCCCAGTGGACTTTCCAAGATTGAGAGAAGTTGGGAGCAGAAGTAACATTGACTGCCACTCCCACAAGTACGTATCTACCCCAGCAAACGAGCGCCCGATAGCCTTGAGCACATTACTTGGCATTTCCACAGATTCTGAAGTTAAAAAAACCAACCAACAAAATTTTCCATGGGCCAATTCTCTGGCTTTCATAATACCCTTTAGAAAGGCATGGAGCTCATACCCAAACAGGTAGTAGGTGATGGCCTTTGAGGACAAACTCCAGCCCAGCAGGATACATAATACTAAAACCAAAATATTAACTATGAAAATTGCTAGTAAGCCATGAGAAATACATCTCTGTCTCTAGGACTCGAAGAGTAGCGGGGACCTAAATATGTAAAATTAACAAGAACTCTGCCTAAAGAAAATAAAGGTCTAATGACAGATTGAAAGTTCTGGAGGCTTGATTTCAGCACTCTCAGATTTTGCCCTAGTTCTTATATAAGTCATGATGCCTTAGCAAGACCAGGTTAATAATCAATTACTCATGCTAATTCTGATAAAGGAAATGGTGTATACTAGAAAAATGGACATATTCCAAAAGGTCGGTTCTTTCACATGTAGAGAAGCCTTGGATATAACGAAAGGAACAAGGCTCAACAGAGCACAGAATTAGAGACAGTAAATGTTTCTACGTTAAGTAGCTAGTTTCCCGAAGACTAAATAAGAAAAACAGCAGGGTTTGCCTGATATGGGAACAAAGTGGGACAGGCACCATGGCATAAGCCCTGCCTAATCCCATCATTTATAGCATATTATGTGACCCCATTTCTTTTGCAGCTGACTTTGTTATTTGGTTCTATCGCATCAGCCTCCTGCAGAGGTTGTCCAAAACACGAGGAGAAATATCAGACCTATCAGCAAAGCCGTAATGTCTCCAAGGAAATGATGACATGCTGAGCATGAGGTAAGGCGAACACCATCCTAAAAATGGATCAGAGATGAGGTAATAAGTGCACAGTAGCTCCGAAAAGATAAAGCAGTGTGCTTCTATGTGTTGCTACTATTAATGAGGAGGGTTGGGTTCAGACCACAGCATCTCCTGGCTGGACCCAAGGTCACACAATCAGACCTCAGACATAGCTTAGACAGTTCCTGTCCTGACTGATGAGCCAAAGCCTTCATCATCCTTTCTCTGTGTAGAACCTGAATGTTACTCAGAAAGCGGTGTCATTCTTCTGTCAAAGTTTCTGCTAGTTTCTGAATGAGTTTTCGGTGATGTCTTGGCTAGGGTTTTTATTGCAGTGAAGAGACGCGATGACCATGGCAACTGTTTCAAAGGAAAAACATTTCATTGAGGTGGCTTATATTTTAAGAGGTTCAGTCTGTTATCATCATGGCAGGGAACATGGTTACGTGTAAGCAGATATGATGCTGGAGCAGGAGCTGAGAATACTGCATTTTGCAGACAACAGAAAGTTGACCGACACACTGGGTGGAATCCTGAGCACAGGAAACCTCAAAGTCCACCCCTTTAGCAGCACACTTTCCCTAACAAGGCCATACCCACTCCAACAAAGCCACACTTACTAATAGTGCCACTCCCTATGATTTTATAGGGGCCAGTTATATTCAGACTACCACAGGTAAGAGCTTTCATTCACATCGCTTAAAAACACCCCTAAGGAGGAAGCATATCTCTAATATCCTTGATCTCGGTTACTTTTTTTTCTCTTATATCTTTAAATCACTTAGGTTCACTGGACTAAACATAAGGACTTTTAAATTAGAGATCAACTCAAGACATAAAGCAAGTGGGAGCCTGGAGACTCTTCTGGACTTCAGTGAGATGATTTTGAACTAAACCACAGCAATGCCCCAAGAAGCAAAAGACTTTTCCTAACTTCATTTTTCCCCCTGGAAATTTTACCCTAAAAATACTAGAACTTTGAAAGGTATTCCCTAACCTACCATTCCTTCACTCTACCACCTGCCAAGCAAACATTCTTAAACCATGGTGCTTAATTATGAACCTTACACTAAAGACTCAAGACTGCAAAATCAAAATAAAGTGTTTTAGGTAAATAAAGAACCGAAAATAATCTTAATTATTCATCCCTATATTTGTCTTCATTTGTAATAAAATTGCAGCAGCTAGACTATACAAACATTTGTATGTAAGACTACAGCCACAGGTTCTCGTGGATCTCTAGTAAGTAATGTTGATTAGCATTGAATGTCAGAGCTAAATCATAAATATCTGTATTAAAACACCATGAAACCTACAGGATCTTCAAGGACCGCATTGTTCAACATCCACATCATGGATGAAGCATGTGAGATGCAGAGGACAGACTCTTTTACCTTTGGCTACACATATGGGATACAACCTGACCTTTCTGATGCGCTGTTCTTTTAATTAAACCAAGAGGAAAGTTTGCCTACCCATCTCCCCACCTCCCAGAAAGTAAGCATCTTTCCTGATTCTGAGGCATGATACATCTTGCTTTTCAAATATTCTAACAACAAGAATACTAGTGAAAATCATCAGTATAATTTTTAAAATAGGATGTCACAAAAAATTTAAGGTTTCTTTTTAGAGATGATAACACAAGTTCACATGAATTAAAACATGTATTTAATTATGAAGATTATTCATTATTAATATTAAATCACAGAATGTAGTGAAGTAGCAAGGATTTGGAGGAAGGTCTATTACCACCACCCTCTCCCACCCCTCACCCCCCACCGCTCAATCACAGCATGGCAAATAGATATTCGGAAACGAAAACTCTCATAAATATATATATGCCATCCTGAGTACCCCTCCATTTCAATAACACTAATTGCCCTTTTTTTCCTTGCTGCTCCTAGCCATATTTCTTGGAAAACAACAGCTGTGTTTATTCAAATAGCGGCATACTGATGACTTGATGATAGGGTAATCTGCTGGAATTCCAAGTGTGACGGTCCCAGAGACAACTTCTCTGCACACCACAAAAGTATCCTTTGCACAGTACAAAGCTTTGGAAAGGAATCCCCACTCTGTTAGCACACGGGACTGGGTGTTTCTTATTTCAATTTCTTCCAGCGAGTATCATATTTTCTTGTTCTTGCAAAAATTATCTTCCCATGCACCCTCATCAAAAAGTAAATCTGCAATACGAACATTTTCACTCCAATAGCTTCTAAGCAAAGGATTAAACAGTGCCTTGAATTACAATGAAAACAGGCGCAAGATTTAGTTCAAAATCAAAACAGTCAATTCCTCTTGTTATTTTCTCTGAATCAATGGGCACTGGAGGGGATAATAAGAGAGTCAGAAGTCATTTAACGGAGAAACAAAACAAAGCAAAAACAAATGAACAAACAGAAATCTAAACACCCATGGGAATGTAATTAATTATCAAAGAATAAGCTCCTGCTGCAGAAGGGTTAATTTCTCACATGACCTCAGTTGCCCCCCCATGACTAGCAACATGTTGTCACTGAGTGTAGCAACCATAAAGCATGCTTAGAAACAAACAAGGTGCAAAATCCTGGTCAACATTTAAAAATAATAAAGTAGTTGGCTTCCTTTAATACAGATAATATGAATAACTTGGGAAGTTCTAGATTTTTCCTCAGATGGTATATATCAAGAACTGAATTCTTGCTGGGTAAGAATTTAATCCCAGCACTTGGGAGGCAGAGACAGGTGGATCTCTGTGAGTGCGATGCCAGCCTGGCCTACAGAGCAAGTTCCAGAACAGGCTCCAAAGCTACGGAGAAACCTTGTCTCAATAAATAAATAAATAAATAAATAAATAAA
>LOJH01025122.1:2154-16375 GCA_001685095.1 Ellobius talpinus
TGACTAAGGGCTGCCCTGACATCACCCCAAGACTGCCCTTTCTTCTTCATGGATATGGGGGGGGGCAGCAGCAAGGGAAGATTTGTATTCAAAGGGCAAATAGGTCTTTCATTTAAAAAATTATTGTATTATTTATTTCTCTGTGGAGGGTGGACTGGCCCGTTCATGCCACAACCTGGAAGGTCTGAGGGCAACTTGTGGATCAGTTCTCTCCTATCATTTGGTCCCCAGGGATCCAACTCGGGTCACCAGACTTAGTGGCCAGCACACTAACCCTCTGAGCATCCCCACAGATTCCAGATGCCTATTTTTTCATACATTTGAGGAAGGAGACAAGACTGCAAGCAGGAAAATGAGGCCAGAGCCAACTACAAGAAAGTACATGCAGGAGAAGGAAAATTCTGGTTTGGAATTGGCAGCCACAAGGCTGACAGTGTGAATAAAAAGGAGATTTACTCATAATCCAGTCAAAAAAATAAAAAAAAGACAGTAACCACTGTCTATGTGTCCAAGAAAGGAAGGTGGATATGTTGAGTTGATCAGCAATAGTAGAACTGATGAAATTCAAAGAGAAAGCAATAAGGCAGCCTGGAAGCCAAGCCTCCTGTGCCCAGGAATGACCTTGTTAGTCTTGGAAAGAACGCCACAGACCTGTGGCATGTCTGTCCCATGCACGCTTTGTTCCAGATGCTGTAAAACAGTCATGAACAAAACAAGCAGGAATGCCTGCCTGATATGATCAACAGACACTGTGATGCAACTAAGCAAAGAGGCCCGAGAGATAAAGAGCTATCGGGTACTCTGAATTGCAAACAGCTTTGGTGAAACAGGAAAGCAACCCAGCAACAAAAAGCTCAAGCAATGCATCATGAAAGCTGAGCAAATGTGAGGTAGGAGGTAGAGTGCACACAAACTATCCCTGTGAGAAGCTCTGTTTCAAGCAGGCTCCTGTGAACTGGAGAGACGGAGCACAGATTCAGGTGCATGCTTGCTGCTCTTTCCCTGGGAGCCTTGCATGCACTGTTGCCTGTGTGGGTATACTCACCATTAGGGGAAGGAGACGGTTGAAGATCTCAAGAATGGCTAGATCATGGAGCCAGGTTCTGAAGCAGAAACAAGGACCACTAGGCTTGGGGTCATAAATCAAGAACAGCTTGATGGGTATCCATTTAAAATCAAACTTTTAAAACTCATTATTTTCTAATAATAGTGACTAAAACAGCACCGAAGATCAAAATAAGCCCAAGGGTGGTCATAGAGTTCATTCTAGGTGTTCTGTAAGGAAAAGCGAGAAGTGGTTTTTGTTGTTTTTTTCCTCTTCCTTCAATAAATACCCTTGCCACCTGCTCTTTCTTCCATAGTATTAATTAGCTAACACAGGACCCACAAGGGCCTCCTGGCTTTAGATTGCCATTTGCCTAACTTCCCACTTATTCAGCTATATTCAGAAGGCTTGGTACACAAAGGTTCCCAGGCAACAGGTATGTCTGGGATTCTGGGAGCAGCTAGAACTGAGATGCCTAATGGGCAGCTTGGCGTGAGGAGACCACGCAGCACCCAGTCACCACTGACAGCCAGACACATTTTTATAGATTTCCTCACCGGGGCTGCTCCAGGACAGACATAGGACAGTCTCTAGGTTCTAGGTCGATGAGAACTCCAGTCGAGAAGCGCTGCCTGAAAGAAAACTTCAGGCTGACGCTCCCCTTCAGTTTCTCTGTCCGTTCCTCTTCGTTTGTTTCACTGATGCTTTCATAAAGATAGAAGTAGCTTTAAGGAATTGATGGGAAGTGATTTTATCTCCAACAGCTAAGCACGGAAAAGAGGTGTTTGCGTAACGACTGTGCTCCCCAAGTTCTCTCTGCACATGCACCTCTCCTATCAGCTTATCGCTGAGAGGGCAGGGACCCTGGGAGGGCACTTCCCTTCTCAGCTTCCATAAGGCCAACACCCTGGTTTGTATTCCGTCCAAGTTCAATGACTTGTACTCACCAAGTTTTCCAGAGCACGTTTACGTGACTCTTTCCTTCCTGATGGGCCTCAAAACAAACCTCAGCTTCCCACGATGTCAGCCTCTCCCCCATGACGTCAGCCTTTTTCCACAGACCAATCGATGAGCCAAGTCCTAAAACCCTGATGGCCAAAAAGAACGTATTAAGTTGGGCGGTGCTGGCACACGCCTTTAATGCCCGCACTCCGGGAGGCAAAGGCAGCTGGATCTCTATGAATTTGAGAACAACCTGGTCTACAGAGCGAGGTCCAGGACAGTTGGGTCTACACAGAGAAACCCTGTCTTGAAAAACCAAAAAAACAAACAAACAAAAAAAGCATGAAGAGCCAATCAAGGAGAAAAGCAAGAGATACCTGTGTGTTACACACAGACAGACCTGTTACATTTTGACATAGATACAGGTAAGTGAAGCTGTGTCCACAGAAGCACACACTCTTGAAGCAAAGTGGTGATTTCATTCAGAAATTGTTTCAAAACCCAACACTTTCATTCAAAGGCTCATCTACATAAAATGGAATAGAAAATGAGAGTTGAGGCTTTTTGCAAAATTACTTCCAGTGCGGTTTGTTTGTGATTATACAACAGCCAGATGGAAAGCAGTCTGGAAGGAAATCTGTTTCGGCGCTGCAGTGAACAGATACGCGGAGAACGGTGAAAACATGGCGTCTCAGGAAGCCAGCCAGAACAAGGGCTCTAGCGCAGCAGTAGGACAGGGCAGCACCTAAACTCCGAGACCTCTTGATCTAGCATCAGCTGCAGGTGCAAGTGGAGCTGGCCAATTGTGAATCAAGCCTTAAATGTGTACTTGCAGCCTGGTTAAGATGTAGCAACTCTGTGTCATCTTGCTTTCCATGTAGGCTTGCTCCCCTAACCACTGCGTTTTCCATTGTGTTCTTTTAGAAGAAAGTGTGATTGGCTAACTTTCTTTGCTTTTTCCTTCCTTCCTTCATCCATTCATTTTCCTATTAAGAGACAAAAAAAAGTCCTGAGAGCTCACTTCAAGTGACCTTTGAATGATCTGAGCTGGAATAATTAGAAATCCATTTATTTATTATTAATGTGTACTCTTTTAAAAAGGGGGGAGAGATGTGAGCATCTTCAGTAAATTATCACTTTGCACTGATTGTGCTGTGAGTCCTGAGTACCTGGGAAAAAATCATGGAATAATTTGTGCAGTCAGTTTCAATGAAAGAAAAATGAGCCTTTGATACACAGGAAAAACACTGAACAAAAATGCAGCCAAATGTTTTAAAAATCCAGTCATAGCTGGGCATTAGTGGCTCATGCCTTTAATCCCAGCACTCAGGAGGCAGAGGCAGGCAGATCTCCGTGAATTCAAGGCCAGCCTGGTCTACAAGAGATAGTTCCAGGACAGGCCCCAAAGCTACAGAGAAACCCTGTCTTGAAAATAAAAATAAATAAATAAAAGAATAAATCCAGTCATGGGACACAGGAAGCAAGTCTCTGTGTTCCTGCGTGTGTTTATGCCCCAAACATGGTCCACTGCACAGCCACATTCCCTCCTGAGAACAGAAGACAGCATTAGGAAGGAAGGAGACGCTGAGGGGGCTGTTAGAAGACGGAGCACAGGTCCATGAAGAAGACAGCATTAGGAAGGGAGGAGACGCTGAGGGGGCAGTTAGAGGACGGAGCACAGGTCCATGAAGAAGACAGCATTAGGAAGGAAGGAGACGCTGAGGGGCTGTTAGAGGAGGGAGCACGGGGCCATGAAGAGCAGGCGAACCCTAGTGCATGAGCTTCCCTGGCACAGAAAGAAACAACAATGCCTCTAAGGCAAAGAAGAAAGTCATATTGGGTTACTCTGCCTTTCCCCCTTCTCCTTCTAGCTACCAGCTTCAGTCTATGATTTATGAGCATTTTCTTTCTCTTTTAACTAAATCATAATTTTATTACCAAATTCAGCTTCAATATCTTTATTTAAAAGGGAAAAATATCCAGTCTCTTGACATGTTTGTACAATCCTATTGAGCATTTTGTTTTTTCATGTTAGGTTTTCATTTGCATAGGTTCTTACTAACACTATTAAATTTTATTTCCTTTTTAATACTCTGTGAGTCTCTGACAACTTTCTTACGTAGCTATATAAAATTCTTAATAATCAATCTAAACGGCTGTACCATGTATTGCTGATATATGTGTATGCAAGGATGTATACATATAAATGATTTAATTAACCATCACCCTTTTGGGAACTATTTAAGCTGTTTCCAGCTATCTTTCTACTATAAACAGTGCTGTGTCAAGCACGTCAGAATACTTTTTTCACATTTCAGGTTAGTTTCTTTACGTGGCTTCCCAGAATTGGAATTACAAAGATAAAAGACAACCTATGACTGATACAACATCGTGAGTCAGTACAAGAAGGCTATGCTGTGTCTGACTGTGAAAACAGGTGTATAATACATGGCCTTGCTGTGGCTAGGGTCTGTGTTGATGTCCGAGAGTCTTGTTACCACCAAGGGCCATGCCACTGCCCAGGGTCTGAGCCGCCCCCTGAGGCCATATTGGTGTCTGAGGGCCATGCTGCAGCCAGGGCCATACAGATCTGAGTGGCCTGGTGACATGGTGACACCCAGGCCAGAATTGCAGCTGCGGGCCGTGTGTGTGTTTGTATCCTTATTGCAGCCAGGGTCTGTGCTGATGTCTGTGGCTCCGGTTACCATCGAAGGCCACTCAGATACCTGGGGCCATGTTGGTGTCTGAGGGTCACCCTGCCACTGAGGCCATGACTATCTAAGCTGTCTGAGCTGCCACGGGGGCCATGGTGATGCCCTGGCCTGAGCTGCTGCCAAGGGCCATGTCTGGGTTTGTGACCTTGCTGCAGTTGGGGTCTGTGTTGATGTCTGTGGTCCATGTTGCCATAGAGGGCCATAAGAACCACGTATGATGAAATCTAAGAGCCAGGCTGAGCCAGCCCTGACCTTCAATGGCCCCGAGAAAGGTGGCTGCACCCCTTGCTGGACACTGCATTGAGAGAGCTGGCTCTATACGCTCAGGAGAGACCGCCCCACTCCTCACCACAGGTGTGGGAGAGCTGGTCTTGATGGTATGGGAGTAGGGGAGCTGGGTCTGACCCATACCTGAGGAGGTTAACCCCAGTGGCCAGGTCTGACCAGCTCAACTACCACCCAGGACCACATCCAGGCCTTTGGGTTGGCCCATCCTAACATCTACCCATCCATGACCTACTGGAGCTTGTGAAGGGATTGGTCCTATGGAACAATACCCATAAGATCTCCATGACTACGGTGGTCACCAGATATCCGAGGGTAATTTTGGTGCAGGTCCAGTGATGATGGTGTGCCAGAGACCAGAGGCCTTGAACCAGACCAGTGAGTCATCACAGTGAACATTGGCAAGTAAAGCTGATAGGTAAAAAGGGTAGACTGTGTGACACACCGCAGCTCCCGGCGTCACTGAGATGAAGGAAGAGGTGTTGGAAATATGGAGAAGCAAAGTGTTTGTTTGTTTGTTTGGTTGGTTGGTTGATGTTTTTTTTTAATTTTATTTTAGGGAGAAATGCTGCAGGGGTAAAGGGATGATGTGGAGGGACTGGGAAATGAGCTGCATTGGGGAGCATGATGTGAAATTCCCACAGGATCAATAAAGAAATTATGTTTCAAAATGTGTATAATGGATTTGATGTTAGTGAATCAATAGTATCCACCAGTCAAGGTGTCCCTGAGCAGACACATAGGGTGATGGGTCACTTCAGGCTCAGTGAAAACTGTCATGAGGGGCAAATGACAGCCTCAGACAACAGAAGTGACTCCAGATTTGCTGCTTCAGAACCTCACGAACAAGCATTACTGAGAACTGCACGAATCAATCTCATGTTCATGTTTTGTTTGAAAGCTTTTAACTCTGTTTATTAAAATTTATACTTGCAAGCCTGCCATTCAAGGCCCACACCTTTGTGCCCTAAACTCATTCTTTGTGTTCAGGCTTCCATGTGAAGCGTTGCTACGCTGGAAGAACCTTTGGTTCTGCACTGGGGCCCTACCGAAAGCATCAGCTTGTGTCCCAAGAGAAAGTTCTGGGCTGAAAAGCCCTTCTTCCTCCGGCGTGGGGGGAACACATTTGCCCTTTATCTTCCCTTGGCAGCAAGCTCTCAGAGTCCATTGTTTCTAGAAAACTGTTTTGTAGTTACCACATTATTGACTTCATACATAGTCCAGTAGCCAAGTCAGGCTCTGTTTACTTCCATCAGCGAGTTCCTGGCTCAGAGGAGGGGTTTGCACACTGCATTAACCTCAGCTCTGACATCCTCCTGAAGCATGAGACTGGCTCAGAACCCAAAACCACAGTGACATATCAGAGCAAGGCATGGGTAGGAGGGAGCAAACCTTTTAACCAGCCAGCAGATATCTGGGGCATTAAGAATTTCAGATCAGCCAAGCATGTGATACACTCCTATAAACCCAGCACTTAAGAGACTGATGCAGGAGGCTTGCCGTGAGTTCAAGACCGGCACTGGCTACATGATGAGTACTAAGCCAGACAGGGATATACAGTGAGACCTTTTCTCAAAAATCCAGAAAGTAAGGGTAAAGAAAACAAAAGAATTGCAGTCAAACAAAAAGATCCGAACCCCTATTAGTCCAGGAGGATTTCTGACTATAACTTAAGGTTTTATATATCATCCCAAATCATCCACAAGTGGACTTATCTTTATGGCCTATGTGGCAGTGCATCAGGGAAGCAAGAAGTGGGTAGCCTCACTCACCCCTCTGCGGGTGTTGAGTAGCTCAGGGGTCCAGGGTGCCAGGCAGTAACAAATGGCAGTCCAGCAGGCAGCACAGTGAGGAATGTGAGAGTCACGGGAAGCAGCTGCCTCGTGGACAGGCTCAAAAAACAAATGTTTCCCATACAGCTTTCTCAGGAAGGAGAGGATCTGGGCCACACAGCATGTGTGAGCCTGTAACCCCGGTAGGATCCCTGCTACCCATGTGATTGATTGCAAACCCTTGGGTCTCTGACTCATCAGGTAATGTAGATCCCCTTACCATGTCATCTACCCCACCATCATGTGACCCTGTTCTTAAAGCCTACTGCTTCCTTCCTAGGTCAGATCACTACTGTAGCTGTGGGACTATGCTTCCCTTTGTCTACTTGCTTAATTCCCTCTGTCTCTTCTAAAATAACTTTCTGCTCGGGTGACAGTTTCTCCCTCCATCCTGTGTCAGGACAGCAGGTCCTTAACCTTCACACTAGGCCTGTTATTACCTAACAAGGATCCCTTTGCACATCAGCCTCCTTAGCTCAGCGGTGACACTTGCAGAGAGCAGGGACTGAGTCCTTGGCATTGTGTCCCAGATGGTCAACCCAGGTCCTTGCAGGGATCCTGACTGTTAAATGGACGACCACAGAAACACATCTGTGAGCTGCTAACAGATGCCTCTTGGTACTAGAGCTACTCTAGTTTCAGGTTGTCCTGTTAAGACAAGCTCGCTCCAAGGGTGGAGTTCCTTCTAAAGTTAGACGATAAGGTGGCAAGACTTGATGTTCTAGACAAGAGGGTGTACACTGAAAGCAGACACTGAATGGAAATAGAAGCTCTTGACACTGTTTATGCAGTCAAAGAAAGAAGGAAAAAGCCTGAAGGTTGGGGCAGCAAACAGTAAATATATCCTGACTTCACATCAGAACAAATGCCAGAAGAAGTATGAGCTTTCCTTTTTCTTGGGAAATGACTGACATCAGAAAACGAGAAGGACAAAGATTGTGTGTGGAACTCTGTAGCCCAGTTGGGGAGGCAGGTGGGAAAAGACTCACTTGAATACAGTAGGAGCTGTTCTAGCATGGAGAACAAGAAAACACATACACCACACACAAACACACACACACACACACACACACACACACACACATACACACAGAGGAGTGGGCAGCTTAGTGTCACCTGCGCAGGCTGGGAAGGCTGGCCAGATAGATGATGGACCAGAGGGAACAAGTATGCAGAACCGTGGGTGCTTGTAGGTGAGGGGAAGCTGGGGGAGTAGAAGCTCATGAGGAACTTTCTACTTGGAACTCTGGAAGGAGAAAGGCAAATGGCCCCAGGCAAATCTGCTGAGATGTTCTGATCTCTGCTTTCAGTGGCCCCTCTCCTCCTCGGAGTAGGTGGGGATCCAGACTCTCTTGCCAGCCTAGGGAAGTGAGGTCGTGGCCAGATATATGACCAGGACAAGAGAAATATCTGTAGGGAATGGAAAGCCCAGGAGATCTCTGCATGTCTGAGATCTTCATAATCTTATTCCTCCTCATAGTGACTGCCTGAGGAAGGACTGGACTGGGGGAATAAATCTGACAGAGGTGGTACATGTATGTAATAGGACAGCTTAGGTCAAGAGGAGTTAGGGTAGATAGTTACCTGGACAGCTAGAGCTTCCTGCCTCATCCTGTCTACAGAGAGAACTTGAGAGGAAGATACATGCTGTACTGAAAAGGGTGTGTGTGTGTGTGTGTAAACTGCCCCCCCACCCCCGCCCCCGCCCCCAAGTCCCACTCTGGCTCAGAAGTCAACTGTTGCTCCAGCTGCTGCTGCACTAGGCAGGTTGAATTTGCTTCTTGGCTGCCCTTACTAAAATGTGCAGAGCCTGAGGGTGCATGCATGTGTGCATGCATGTGTGTGTGCATGTATATGGTGAGCCATGTGTGTGTGTGCAAGCATGCATGTGTGCACATATGTGTGTATGTGATCTCTCAGTAGAGGGGTTTCGTGCATCATATCCCAGCACTGAATCTTTACGGATGAAGACAGGTAGGTCTTGGCCTTGGTCACCCAATGTTGGAAGTGAACATGGAAAAGTATCCTGACTGGACACCCTTGAGTCTAGTAATGCAGGCCCTGCTGTCCAGTCCACTGTCCGTCAATCCTCCAGGCAAGTATTCAGGTGCAAAAACCCCTAACTCTTTGTTTCCTACTCTGTGTGGTTTCTCTACCTGGAGTCTCAGTTTGGCTCCTCCTGCTTCAGCGTCTGGGATAGCTGGAGTTACAGGAGGCTGTCATGGTGCTAGCCCCTGTCTTTGCCTCTTTTAAACACCTTGAAATCTGTGTTAGAAACCCCAGCATCACTTCTCCGCTGTATGGAAGGACACCTCCTACTTCCTCCAAAGCTTCCCGGATGCTCACCTACTAGCCAGCAACTTTTCTTTTTGATTCTTATTGCCCCATCTTGTCCCATCCAAGAACACTGCTTCCATCACAGCTCCCTGGCCTGCCTGGCTCTCAGCCAGGAAACCGTGTGCTAATCTAAGCACCTTATCCTTACAGCTTCCTGAAGGTAATGGGTAACTGGGTAACGTCGTTAACTGTCGCTAGTTATCACATGCATGCAAGTGCTGTGTACGGCATAGCGGCTTAAGCTCTTTTACTACTGTAAAAGCCCTAAGATATGGATGGCTGTTTTACAGAAGGGAGAACTGGCTGTTAGGAGGGTTGTGAGTTTTGATTTGTAACAAGCACACTGTGAAATCTGACTCTGGGCTCTGTGCATGGGGCCTACATCAGAAAGCCTCCCCCGAGAAGCCTGCTAAGCCTTACCCTGTCACTCCCTCCTCCAGCTCTAGACTACGGATTTCATGCTCATTTAAAACTTGTTGTTTTCCTTCTCCTATACGTCATTGTCGAAGGACAATTTTGAATGCAATGTTATGACTCTTTGTTGCAATAAAGTGAAAACAATTGCAAGACATTTTTAGCCCACTATATTTTCAGTAATGTGTTGCTATCAGTTCAAAGGAGAAGGCAAATTGCCATGGATGCACAGACCATCAGAAACACGGAAACAAACTTCAATAAATGTTTCATCAGACAATGGAAGGTAGAGATTATCAGGAAGGGTATGCTTTCGTGACCCAGAATAGTCATTTTTTTCCCCTATTGTAAAGTCTTTTGTGGTTTTTTATCGATATTATAATACAATTTTTTATTTTATAAACATCATAACCATTCTCCATACACATGTAGAAGCTTGAGTAGTGAAGATTCAAGTTATGAAGACGCATTTCCCCTTTGGAATAAATGGAATGTCAGCACCTGATTTTTCCATGTGTTGGAGAAAAGACTTTCACAACCAGGTGCTAGTCCCACAAATGACTCATCTGCTAAAACTGTACTCTTACCTTTAATGCCTGCCAGTGTTGCCATGGCCAGCACTCACAGGACATTGCAAGACAGGAAGTCTTGAAGCTTGCATTAAATATTTTGACTAGAAACCTGACTTTGCTTTAACAGGGTGTCCTAACATGAAACAAACATGTTTACCAAAACTGTTTGCAAAGGAGGATATAGTCCTATCTCTAAGCAGCAAACCGACTGGGTCCTTCCCCAAACACCTGCTTCCTGTCTTGAGATGTGGGACTCTGTTAGCACTAGAAACGGATATTTGCTGGTAAGGAGTTCACCTGGTCAAAGGAAGGCTGTAGCCATGCCCACCCAGGAATGATATGCTCAAGATCCAAGCTCTTCTGGCCTCTTGGAGACAGCAGGAGGTAAGAATTCTGGGTGTGGTGTGCACCTGCTACTCAGCTTTCAGGAGGTACAAGGACAAGACCATCTAGCTCCAACCTGAGCTATAGAACAAGAATGTAGCTTTACAAAAATTAACTAAATTGAAAATTCAAGTAAATCAAATAGTTTATTCATGCTTCACAGGGATTTCCTCCAGCGGGCCGGAGAAGGAGCAGAGCGGTCGGTCACAGATAAAGGCCTCCTGACTGAGCCACTCTCTCAGGAGGTAAAGGAAGCTAATCCCACAGGGAAATGTGATGGTCCAAAAACAAAACCTCAGACCCACCCCCAAAATGGCAATGGTGTGGGATTGTATTGATGGACTGATGCTTGGAAGCCCTTGAATAATGGCCACTCCCAAGAGCTGTTAATTAATGTTCATGCCATCAGAACCTCCCGCTGTTGGAAATGAAGTTCTTGAAATGAAGCCTTGGGTTCAGAAACAGACACTGGCAACTAGAGTCACTGAAAGGGTTGGGGGGATTATAGGAAAAGAGGCCAGTATGGATGCTGTGGAACCTGCTGCCTTCCTCCTGAAGCCAGCGAAAGCTGGTCTGCCAGTGCATGTCACTGCCATGGCTCTGGTACCATCTTGACATCCACCTTCCAGCTCCTCCCCCTGCTGCCAACTCCCTCTGTGTTTCCTGTTTCTAACCTTAGAAAGAGAGATAATCCAGCTGGCAAACTTCTCTCCTCCTGATCCTTATTGGCCAATGCTTATAACCCTGGGTGAGCCCACTGGTTGCCAGCCAGCCTCTAGAGTGGTCATCTTAGGTGTAAGGATTGCAGTTCAGATGGAATGGTATCCTGACAGTCAGGAGCCATACCACAAGGTCACTGTAAGGTCCCTAGGAGTATGTCAGGGAGGAAGGTGGACAATAACCATAGATCAAACAGCAAATGACCTGATACATGAGAAGTGATAGAGGCTCTGGGAATGATAGAGTGTGTTAGGAGGGATTGGGTGCTGGCTGTGCTGCTGTGAATGTCAGGCTGTGGCTGGTTTGCAACAGCTACTGAGAGATGACTGTGCCATTTCTTCCCAACTGCACGTCCGAGAGCTTCAGTTTGGTGACGTTTCCTAGGTGGTTTCAAAAGTTGCTGAATATTTACACCATGGAGATTGGCATGTGCTAGAAAATATGACTTTTCTACTAGATATAGACCCCTGGTGCCATCCCTCTATGTAAATAACCCATGAGTTATAAAGCACGATGACACAAGCCAGAAAGCTACCCAAGCAGAAAAGACGCCACCACCCTCGTGCTATTTCACAAAGGCAGATGGCACAGTGACACCATTATAGATGCTTTAGCACCAGAAAACAGAAGGGAGACAAAGTCATCAGAATGCCTGACCTGGTGCTGTGGTTCATCTAGACACAATTCCCCTTTGCATGTATAATCTCCTTTGGTTCATCCTAATTTAATATACACTGTACTTTATTCTCGCTACTAATCCTGTCTTCTCCTTTTCCTGTGTCTGTGAATGAAAGCCTGAAATGTACGCAGTAGGGTTTTCTCCTACTGGGAATTGTTGCATTCTTGCTTTCCAGATACATGTTACACTTAAGTGCAAGGACACGAGCTGAAGCCCTGCTCATCATCTTTATGTTCTCTGAAAGAGCCGTCATCACATTCTCCCTACTCCCACTTTCTTGGTAGTACTCAGCATTCATTACAACTTACTTTTATTGATTGTTTATTGCTAGCTTCCTGACTCCCAGCTAGCTGCTCTGAGCATCTGACAGAACAAGGCAATCAAGTGAACACTGCAGAGCGAATGGACCACTCACGTTAAGGACTTTGCAAACTTTTTCTAGGGAAGGGCATGAGCAAATTGGGTTGGGTCAATCCAGTCATGTCTGCTGCTTGGTCCATGTTCTGATGAAGTTTTGGGATGGTGGCTATCCAAGGAAGCCTGGCATTACCGATAAAACTGAAGTCAGAGAAAAGCCTCTGCACTGTTGGGACCATTTGGAGTCCTGGCCTCCAGCTGCTCTTCCCTGCTAAAGATCTTTACTTTCCTTCTGATTTGAGTTACTAAAAGCTGTGTCAAAGTTGTTTACCAGCTCTGCTTCACGAGCACATGTTGCCTTGCCCTTGAGGATCAGAGGATAAGGTTTTCACCTGTTGGCCCACTTGACTGCTGGGTATATAAGCCTCCATGGTGCTATTGAACAAAGGGCTTCTTACCAGTGACTAGAGGTCCCTGTCTCTGTCTCTCTGTCTGTCTGTCTTTGTGTGTTTCAAACTCCAGCCCCTTGCCCGAAGCTCGCCTACTGTATAGTAGCACATAGAGTGCAGATAGGCATTGTGCACTGCACTGCATTGTGGTTCAGACACACACAGTCTCAAGTTGGGGCCAAAAGCTTGTTAGCATCCAGAACAAAAACATGGAGTAAGAAATTTCATCAGAGCCAAGGGTGGAGGATAATCTCTGCAGGGCCAAGACTTCCCTTGTGTATAGATAGCTGTCCTGGTTAGTCTTATGTCAATTTGACACAAACTAGAGTCACCAGAGTGGAGTGAGCATCAATTGAGAAGACACCTCTATAGGACTGGGCTGTGGGCAAACCTGAGGGGCATTTCCTTAGTTAGTGATTGGGAGGGCCTGGCCCATTGTGGGTGGGGCCACCCCCAGGTTGGTGGTCCTGGGTTGTCTGAAAAAAAATGGCTGAGCAAGCCATGGGAAGCAAGCCAGTTAACAGCTCCCTCCCATGGCCTCTGCATCAGCTCCTGCCTCCAGGTTCCTACCCTGTTTGAGTTCCTGTCCTGACATCCTTTGATAATGAAAATGAGATGGAAATAATAAGCCAAATAAAACTCTTTCCTCTCCAAGTTGTTTTTCAGTCTTGTGTTTTGTTGCAGCAATAGAAATCCTAACTAAGGTGTGGGTAATTCTAGAAAGGGAGGGAATTCTCAGCAGCCACTGCTCTGACAGCAATCATGCCATCATAGTCCACAGTCAAGACAATGGAGCTCTCTGAAAGCCAAGACAGAAAGCATGGAGCATGATTCCAGGGTCCAGAACCCACTGTGCTTCTGATGGAGCACAGAGGGTTGTGCCTACCATGAATCAATTGGCACTTCTACTTCCCTGTATTTGGGCTTCCTTGTATTTCCAATTTGGAAGTTCACGTTGGATGTGGTTTGTTTTGCTGAGACAAGGTCTGACTGGCTTCAGACTCACGGTGGTCTTTGCCTCTGCCACCTTTGTGCTGGGGATGCATGTGCATGCCACCACACCTGGACAAATATGAACTTCTAGTACAGGGAATTAAATACTCACAGCTGCATTGCTCTTCACCCTTTCCCCCCGAATTCAAACGGTAGCTTCAATACACTGAAAGGAAAATATTCAATATAAATGAATATTATTTGTTGCAAAGAGGGGCTGCTTGTTCATCCCAGCTGCCTGACTAGCTTAGCCCCAGAATAACCACACAGAAACTGTATTAATTAAATCACTGCTTGGACCATTAGTTCTTGCCTCTTATTGGCTAACTCTCACATCTTGATTTAACTCATTTCTATTAATCTGTATATTGCCACATGGCAGTGGCTTACCAGGAAAGACTCAGCATGTCTGCCTCTGGCGGCTCCATGGCATTCCTTCCTCTGCTTTCTTCCTCCCAGAATTTAGTTCTGTCTTCCCCGCCTACCTAAGTTCTGCCC
>LOJH01025123.1:5889-17228 GCA_001685095.1 Ellobius talpinus
GGAAGGAAGGAAGGAAGGAAGGAAGGAAGGAAGGAAGGAAGGAAGGAAGGATGCAGATTTAAAGAAATGGGTTAATTTGGGTTGTAAGACCTAGTTAGTAACAAGCCTATGCTATGGCCAAGCTTTTATAATTAATAATAAGTCTCCTTACCATTAATGGAGCACCAGAAGTCCCAAAGAAAAGGTCCAACAGCAGGACTTCAGAGCCTGAGCTCGGCAGAGCTGTGGAAAAGGTAGTAAAAGTGCACCATGGGCAATGAGAAGCCTGAGATTCTCCATGAGCACTGCAGAGTGACTTGTCTGAAGAGTTAATGAGTGGCTCCACCTCCACTACCACCTAGGTGAGCTACAATAGGGAAAGGTAAGAATTATACTAAATCTGGCAGTCTTGCCAAAGGATGTAAGTATCCCGGGAAAGAACAGTAAAACAGCAACAGCCACGAAAAACAAACAGATGAACAAACCCAAGATCCACACAGCTCAGATCGAAGCAGAACGAGAACAACTACGAGCAAAGGTAAACATAAACATCTAGGTGTTTTTCACACCCCTTCAGAACCTCACAGAAAGCACAGCAGAGACAAAATTGCAGGTGGCAGGAAGCTAGGGTGGTGCCATCAAACTAGGGACTTCCTGCGGGGAATGGAGTACCACACACAGACTCCCATGGCTGGGAGGACAAACTGATGTAACTTGGTAGAATTACTGAGGTTATCAGGCCTCTCCCACCTACAGAGCGAGCTACGAAATCAACCCAAAAATTAGAGAAAGCGTATTCCTCTGCATTAGGGAGCAATGTTGAGTGGTATTATAGTATTTTGTACTTAATTTTATTTTTTATTCTTATTATGGGTATATTCTTTTAAACTATTTATACTTTAACTGTTTAATTGTTTTTGTTTTAGATTCTATCTTACCTAAGTAGACCTTAAAAACTATTCTTTCTTTTTATGTATCTATTCTATATTTATTATTTCTTATAAGTCTGGCCCGTGAAATTTTCACTGATGCTTCCTTTTCCCCTTTTCACATTTCCTTCTTCTTTTACTTCTTAATCCTTAATGTGCTTGTTTCTAAAATACTATAAATTATGTTTCCCAACCAATAGTTGAATTCCACTGCCTCTTAACCTTAATGGGAACACACATAAGGCACAGGAGCATCGTTTATTGCAGACTATTACTGAAAATGCTGCCAAATCACTGCATCTCTTACTGAAGTTACCACCATACAAACTCAATAGTACTATGAAACATAAACGCACGTGAAGACAGCTCACCAGGAAGACCAACACAAAACAAAGCAAACCCACAAAAACAGTGAGAAAATGAGAATGATAAATCTGGAGGATACATCCATCTGACAGATGTGCAAAACATAAAAACACAAAGAGAAGGTAACAACCCTCTACAACAGTGATTCTCAACATGTGGGCCCCGACACATTTGAGTGAATGATCCTGTTACAGGAGTTGTATGTTAGATATCCAGCATATCAGATATTTATATTAGGATACATAACAGTAGCAAAATTAGAGTTATGAAGTAGCAATGAAAGTTTCATGGTTGGGAGTCAGCACAACATGAGGAACTGTATTAAAGGGTTGCAGCATTAGGAAGGTTGAGAGTCACTGCTCTGCAACAACATAGCTGCTCAGTACAGAAAACAGAGATAATGGAGTAACTAGATTGAGTCCCCTGAAGTTCCTGTATTGGAAACTTAATTGTTAATAAAGCAGTGTTGATATGATGTGGGACCTTTAAGAGAGGATTAGATAATGGAATAGGTATGTTATCAATAGAAGTGAGGAAGATATATTAGAAGGGGCTCCTTTACCTGAGAACATTATAGAGATGGGACCTATTATATTTCACAATACATGTGGATTTATATACAAATGTATTCATATAACAACAATCAGTGAAAAAAAACAGGCCATGTATTTGAAAGAGGATGTGGGCAATGATATGGCAAGGTTTGAAGTGAGAAATTATTTAATTATATTATAATCTCAGAAGTAAAATATCCTTCTCTGCTCTCTGTCCTTTTTTCACTCTTGGTTTTTACAATGGTGCGTCACAGCAAGAACACCCTGTCTGGATCCAGGAGCTTGGCATCAGGGTTCTCAGCCTCCAGAACGGAAAGTCAAATGAAGTTATTTTTCTTTGCAAATTATCTAGCACTTAAGAATTCTGTTACAAAAGGACAAAGTGAACTAAGACAGATTTCCAGATACCTGTCTACTACAACCAGAGCGAAATAAATAATATTATCACCATGTCTGATGACTTCTTGTGTCTTTGTAGGTTGCTATCCCAATAAAAGCTTTTCCAAGTGACTTGTTGTATATACTCTCTGGTTGTTCACCTTTGCATTCTATGCAGGTTCCCTCTGTATATACAGAAACCATGGAGAGGCACATACAAAAACATAAAAGTGACACAAAGCCAAGAGGGAATAAAGATAATGGGAAGATACAGACAGGAGTCAAAGTGTTCTCAATTTTTATAGATGGTATTTGAACAAGAAAACCGTTATCTAATCTTTTTAAGTATAAAAAGAAAAGGTTGTCAATAACTGCTATAAAATAAAAAAAGTCATGAAAAGTTGCACAGCCTTCTTTTTTACTTAGAATTCCTTACCCTGGCCTTGAAATGGCATCAATAGCCTTTGAAACGAAATCACACCAGCTGCTAGGGAGAAGCCGGCTCCAAGTTAGGAAGCATTGGGATTACCAAGATGTGAGTGATGCACAGGTTTCCTCAATGACACATTAGGATACCATTTTCAATGAATCTAAAAATGGGTTTTTTAACCCAGAGAGGAAACTCATCTAAAACTAATTTTTTCTACATCTTGGGAATGATATGAACTTAAATAGTACATATATGGTTCCCATAGGAAATGTAATTGGCATTCTCCATCTTAGCTCTTAACAGCCTAGTAGAGGAGACAGATGATTAAAAGGATAATTAAAATATAGTTATTATCGTATATTAAATAAAACAATTCCAGAAAGATAGCTGACCCAAATATAAGAGGGAAATCAAAATATATTTTACAAGAAAATATCCAAAATTAAAAGGAAATCTTTCTTAAGTGGGGAAGGTAGTGTTTAATCATCAAGAAAACAATATGTTGGGCATGAAGGTATATACCTTTAATTCCAGCAGTCAGGAGACAGAGTCAGATGAATCTCTGTGAGTTCAAAGTCAGACTGGCCTACGTAAAGAATTTCATGAAAACAAGGACTAAAGGACTACATAGTGAGAATCTGTCACAAAAAAGGGAGAATAGGGAGAAATGAAAGGGAAAAACTACTAGTAGGTTTGATGGTATGTGATATCATCACAAGAAACAAAGTTTTAGGGTTTAAGCCCCATGGCGGGAAGAGATACTTACACTACATGTACCTGACAGATCACTTCCATTAAACAATAAAAGTAAGAGATCATAAAAAAACAAGAGATTTCAACTGACACTCACAAAAGAAAACATTTTCATGAGCAAGAAAATTTGAAAAATGCAGAAAGAAAATGAGACACCACTACACAGCCACCAGAACAGTTAGCCACTCACAGTGCCCATTGCTAATAAGAATGAGAGACAACTGGAATTTACAATCATGGCAGAGGAGATAAAATTGGAAGAATATTTTGGCAGTATCTTTTAAAACTAAATGTTTACCTACTTTATAATTCCTGAATACGTAATAGGAAAAAGGAGTGCTTATATCTAACAAAAGATGGGGTCAAAATTGTTCACAATAACATTATTTGAAAAGAATAAGAACCAAAGATACACATGGTCTTGAATATTAGGATGTATTATAATTACTATCACCCACGATAGAGAATTGTGCACAAATAACATTAGAAGAAGTGTAGCTGTAGACAACAACCTCGAAAAGATTTTATGGAACATTGCTGAATAAAACAAATTGGGCTTAAAATTATATTGCTGCATGGTACCATTTATACAAAATTCTAAAATGTGCATGAATCACTACAATATATAAAATTAAGGCGTGTTTGCCCTGAGAATGAGGAAACGTTCATTAAGGCTGTTTTCAGGAAACTGGATATTGTCCATTCCTTGTCCTGAGTAGTGGTCACATGGGTGAATTTATTTCAGAATAAGTAATTTGTATGTTACGAGTCAGGCAATTTTCTGTATGAACAGGATATTTACTTAAGGAAGTTTTTCTAAAGATAAAATGTGATGTGGGCCTATAGGGAGGGCTCAGCAGTTAAGAACACAATGCTCTGATAGAAGATCCAGGTTCTGTTCCCCACAGTCATATCAGGAGGCTCACAACCACATGTAACTCAGTTCCAGGAGGTCTGATGTCCCCAAACATTATTTACAGGCATTTGTAAACAGAGTATGTATACATACATTCAAGCAAATACATACAAATAAATTAAATCTTTAAAAATAATGTCAAACTTCTCATAAATTTGTCATAAGCCTGATGGAGAAAATCCACAAAGATCTGATACTTGAGCATCTTCTTTCTGAAGCAGAAGCAGCTTAATGCCATCCACTCATCTATAAAATCCCAGTATTGTCTAACTTTGCCATTTCATGAAGGGATCATTTGAAAATGAAACCGTGAGAAACTGAGCTAAAATTACATAGCCAGTGAGATGCTGTGTTACGAAAAGAGCTTCAGGCCAAACTGATACCCTAATTCTTTCCGCTGCTGGTATATCTATCTACTATAACCACTGACCCCATAAATACTTACTGAATATCGATGTGATTAACACTATTTTATTTGTATCAAATAAATGAGCTGGCATCTACCAACTAGTTTGCCATTTACTAGAAATTCAGCATTGCATTGCTGAGTCTCATTCATTCATGTTCTTCTTCTCCAAAGCACACAAGCCTGCTTCAGTGAATATCTACTCCATAAAACATACCTCTGTGATAGCTGTTGTTGACAAATTTATATGTATTGCTATTTCCTGTTCTCAAAAATGCAACTAGCCAGATCCCACTTCCCCAATGAAAGTGAGCTACTCCTCAATAGGTTTCATGAGGTAATGTTTTTGCATTGAGTACTACCAAAGAAATGTTTCTGTCCTTACTGCTTATGGTTGCCCATGTTGATGTAATTTCCTCGGTTCTTAAGAGGCAGAGCCTTGTTCTAATTATCACAGAAGTAAAAATAGATGGAGCAAGCATTTAATCATAGAGTGAGAACTGAGAAGCCTGGTAAGTCTGATCATCTCAATGTATCTCAGCTATTAAATCCTGCTAGTGCATCATTAGATACCTGAGCAACTCTATAATGCAACTGTTAACTATATCCTTGTTTTTATAAATATTTATTCCTTTTTTCCTTAACACAAATGCTTCTGAATTAGTCCACCAAAGTCTTAATTTAGGTTATCAGATTTTGTTCCTCCTAATTAAAACCAAAAAAGAATTAATGACCTTCTGGCATCTACACCAGAGGACAGACAATCACTGTGATGACCTCAGATAAGTCTGACTCTGCAAAACAAGAAGACAGACCTGAAGAAGCAGCAATTGTGTGCTGGTAAATTGTCCCTCTGAAGCTTTCTATGGGATAATAATAACCATAATTGCCACCATAATCATTAGAGAAGCTGATATTTATTGGGGGCTTATTATGTTCCAGACACTTAGCTGAGAGCGTGACACTTATATTGAGGCCATAGATGGGTCCCTGTGCGAATTTTAAATCTCCACTTATGACCCATGATAGGCAACCAAAGGATTATGAGCAGATCGTGATACATAGCTCTTGCTTTCACCTCTAAATTAAGTAGACTGATTGCCTCCTTAGTAGTGTTGCCAAGATAAAATACCTTCATTCCAAATAACAAGTGCAAGATCCATTGGCTATGTCTGAGGGCTTGGATAAAAATGTGAGAAGTGTCATTTTCTTTGGATGTTACTGCCCCAGCATTAATCTTAGAGTGAAATTAACCAGAGCTGAAGTCTAACTGCTTGTCTTCACTTCCCTCATCTCTCAATTTGGATATAAAAGGCAACTCACAAGAATTGCATGACCATTATGTGAGGTAGATTTTGTAATGTTCCTACAGGATTAAAGGTTTTAAGGTTTGTAGAGTGTCATTGACCTGAGCTCAGAAGAGGAGAAAGGAACCTCCCCAGTGCCTGTAAGATTGAGTGGAAGACAAAGATCCACACACAGGTCTAGGGATCTCCACCCTGGGCAGGTTGGTGGCCTGCTTGCTACCTGGGGCCATGGTGATATCCGGGCCTGAGCTGCTGCCCCAAGGGCCATGTCTATGCTGGTGACCCTACTGCAGATTTGGTCTGTGTTGAGTATCTGTGGCTCCTGTTACCATTGAAGACCAAGAAGATCGGAGTGGACGGGGTTTGACCTACCCCTCCCTGGCTGCAACATGAGGGAGAACTGGTCCTATCACCCACCAGCTGTAGCACAGGAGAGAGCAAGTCCCTGGAAAGCATGACAGAGCTGACTTTGTCAGCAGGGGTGCTGAAGAGCTGGTCCTGGCCCCCTTGTCTAACACGTGATGGCAATGGCAAGGGAAAGATGCCCTTCCCTCCACTCCTGGCCACCAATAGCAGGTGGGAAAGTTCACCCAGCTCCTCACCAACTTCAGCACTAAGGAGAGCAGGCCCTGCACCTTGCCTGGGCAGCACAGTGAAGCTGACCTTATTGAACAAGGGCCCAAGAATGAGAGCCTGGGAAGTCTGGCCCTGCCCCCATCTGGCATGTTGTGGAGTGAGCTAGAGAGAGATGGCCCCTTGACCCCTATCATTTATAAAAGGTAAAAGAGCTAGTCTTGAGATCATGAGAACCAGTGAGCTGGCCCAGCATCCCACTGACTACAGCACTTGGAAGACTGGGGTCTATTCAGATGAGCAAGCCCTAAGGTCCTGATAGTAGGAAAGCTGTTCCCCCATCCCTGCCTGCCATTGTGGTGAGGGAGAGGAAAAGACATCTTCCCTCCATTACCCCTTCCCACTTGCTGCAAGTGAGAGAGCTAATCCTGTCCCTCACCAGATACAGCACTTGGGATAGCAGGCTCTGTACCTTGACTGAGCAACAAACATGGTAGAGTTGACCCCATTGATGGTGACAAGGGTAAGCCACGCTGGAAATGCAAGCATGAGAGATCAGGCCCCTAATATGCCATATGGTGTCATGGGCAAGTGAGGGAGACCCTACCCCTGCACATGTGTATCCTGTAGCTGGTGGGAGAGCTGTCCCTGAGATCACAAAAGCAAGGGAGCTGGCCCTGCCTCTCACTCTGCAGAGTGAACCCTATAGCTTGCCCGGGCAACACAGTAGTGTATGTATGGGCAAGCCAGCCCAAGGACCCAAGAGTGGGAGAACTGGCCCTGGCCCTTGCTGTTTACAACAAGGGATGAACTAGCTGGGGAGCTCACTCTGGTGTTGAGAATGAGGGAAAGCTGTCAGGGTTTCCAGCTCAGCCAACCGAGACCCAGAATCAGGGCTATGAGTTGTCCCATACCTTCACCCACCCCATCTATGATCTGCTGGAGCACATGAAGGGGCCTGCCCTGCAGACCCAAAGCTGCAGGATCTCCATGACACAGGACAACCACAGGATATCCAATAGGAGCACCAATGAGAGTCCAATATCTATGGTATAGCAAAAGTCAGAGGCTTCGAACCAGACCAAAGATTCATTGCAATGAACACTTGCAAATCATGATACATGGACTAAAGGGACTCACTGCGACACTACAGCTTCCACGACGAGATTTTTTTCTTTTCTTTTCTTTTTTTATCTTTTCCTTTCCTTTAAATTTTATTTTGTTTTGTCCTGGGGAGGAGTTTGCAAGGGTAGCTTGAATAGGAAGGGATGGGGAGTTGAGTGGGATCAAAACGCATAATGTGAAATTCACAAAGAATCATTTCAAAAAGTTAAATTTTATAAAATAATGATTTGTAGAGTGACTTGCCAGAGTCACTTGTAGAGTGATTAGTACCAGAATCTCCACAATAACAAAACAACACTCTGTATATAAGGGGTCAACAGTGAATGAGGCATAAGACTTTTTTGTACAAAAGTCTCTTAGGTGATCTCTAAGGCTATTTAAGCCCAAAGCCTGTTATCTGTGAGTGGGAACCTTTTTGCAAGGCTACACATGGACCCAAGCTCTGCTACCTCTCAGAAACATGCCTGAGAAGTCAATTGCAGGCTTGTCCTTCACCTTATTATTTCCATCTCTGAGTCCCGGACAAATAAAAATGCTTCTGTGGACCAAAATAATCTTTGTTTTTCCTGTAAATATGCAATTCCCCCAAGAGTACAAAAGCCTGGCAGAGCTGCAGAATATTCTGTTTTCTTATCCCTGCCTTAGACTTCCTCCTCAGAAGCAAGTACCAGATGCATGACTGAGTAGAAGAAAGAATGGCAAATATCTCCATACATCATCACATCCTACTTGAGCAAGATGGTTCTTAAGTACATGATTGGGAACACCTGCAGCTCAGCAGCCAGCCAGGCTCCCTGCTGCTTTCTCATTCCGGAAAACAACTAAACTTTCTCCCTTCTTATTGCTGTGCTATCAGTTGTACATCAAGAATTAGCTCCTTGGAGGTCGTCCAGAAAAGAGAAGCACAGGTTGGAATGTTGCACATGCAGAGGAAACAAGCCTATCTACTTCCTAATAAGCACGAGAGTTGGCTTTCCACAGATCAGATGAGTCTTTACCATTTGAAGTGGACCTGCTGCTCAACCACATGTGACCCCACTTCTTACATCTAATTATTGATGTAGGACAAGACATCTCCTGGTGGCTGAATTCCAGGTGGTTCTAAATACTGCTGCCTCCAATGTTCTAAACCTGGCTTTCGACAAGAAATAGAATACAAGTAAATGTGTAGTTCTTATTGAGTTAACTAACTACAAACTCATCTGTCTGTCTCCCCGTGTGTGTATGCATGTGTCTGTGTCTGTGTCTGTGTCTGTATGTTTCAAGTATGATGCTAGCAGCCAAAATTCATAGGACATCTGGCAGCTGAAGAGGGGAGAAAGTTACAAATTGGGATAAGACAGATATAAACTGAAACATCCAGGAGGAGGGAAGAGGATCATGAGTTTGAGGTCCATCTCAAACAAACAAACAAACAAACAAAAACAACAAAAGAAAACAAACAAAAAGCTAGACTTCACAAGTGTGAGTTGCAGACAAACCATGGAAATGGAATGAAATATATACTAGCTCCTATTTCTTACATTAATATGTGATGTCCTATGTAGTCCAAGGCCAGTTATCCTGGGTGTATCCACATGCATCTGGGATCAGAGGCAGAGGAGTGGAACGGCAGAGTCCTGGAATAATAGGGTAGATTCAGCACTGGTAATTCACATGGAAAAGGGAAGTCATCTGACGAGTGGCAATGGTGTAACCTATGAAAATCGTGTACAGATCTCTAATGACACATTGTTACTATATACAAAAGGTAATTTGGGGAGATATAGTTCAGCCTAGAACAAGTTTGACACACTGCAAATGACCTCAATTTTCCATCAGGTTAAATTCCCTGATACAAGTTATCTGACTAAAGTTAGGTAAAGGTGGATTGAGAAGCAATAAGTGTACTTATGCATGGAACTGTGGTACTTTACAGTCATCATCTGTGATTCTCATAAGACAATTTACAAAAGTAAACTTGGGTAAATTACCCCCCCAAAGGAGACACATATCTGTCAACAAAGCTATGCTTTGAATTTATACCTCTCCAGTTCATATACAAGATAACTGTGCTGCTTTCCTCTTTCCATCCAGTTTCCTCTTGCTGCACAAATTCCAATAAGACTCAATGACTTTCCAGTGAGTGAATATGTGTACAATGCATGTACGCATGTGTAAATCCAGATATGATGCTTTCACAGACTTCAGCGCTACTCACTTTGAGAATCCAGGCCCTCCCCCTGCATAAACCTGAAAACTATTCTGCAGCTTGCTGTCACAAGAAAACTACATTTTAGCCAATTTCCAGAGGAATACGATGACTGTGTCACTTTGAGTTTTGGCAGGATACAGGTGGTGAGTCAAAATAGTCATGTTTAATAAAGGGAATTTGTACAGAGGTGAGCGGTCTACAAGGAGCCACTCAGAGTCTGTGAAGAAACCACAGATGAATTGCTTTGGAAAGCCAGGATACCGGGAGTCTGGGGGAAGAAGCATTGCAGAATACTAGTGAGATATGTAAGGATAGGAGCAGCCAATTGGCTATGGCTGAAGTTACAGGCCTAGCTCCTTCCTTCCAGCCAAAGACAGAGGTCTACTCAATAGGAAAGCAGCAAGCATGCTGGCTGTGGAGTGAGTCATCTGTTAAGAGAAACTTCATAGAGCAAGGACATACATGAAAGAGAACAGATTTGGAGAGAAAACAGGCTGATCCTCTCAGGCTAGTTAATTCTCTTCTTATCTATTTTATTTTTAGGGACCCATGGCAATTTATTGTTCAGTATTTTAAATCATCTTAATAAAGGTAATCCACATATTTAAACCATCCCCCCAAAAGTTAAAAGGTATGATTGCATTAACTATCATTTACTGGTCACGGTGAATATCCACATCATTCAACTTCTTCCTTTTTTTTAAAGTTAACAGTGATGAACCTGTGGAAGTAATTTATAGGCAGAGGCTGCTCGTTCATTTCCTGGCTGCCCAGACCCAGAAATTATATTAATTACAACACTGTTTGGCCTATTAGCTTAGGCTTCTTATTAACTAACTCTTACAGCTTAAATTAACCCATTTCTATTCATCTGTGTATCACCACAATACCGTGGCTTACTGGATAAAGTTCCGGCATCTGTCTCCTTCAGCAACTATGTGGAATCTCTCTGACTCTGCCTACTCTCCCTATATAGCTCTTTTCAGATTTCCTGCCTGGCTATATTCTACCCTGCCATAGACCCAAAGCAGATTCTTTATTAACCAATGGTAATAAAATATATTCACAGCATACAAAGGGAAATCCCACATCAGCAATTTTCCCTCTTTGTGAAGCCTTTGAAGGTCAGTTGCACCTCCAATAAACATCCCAATGACAAAGATTGATGGAACAGTTCTTTCTCCAATCATCTTGGGAAGAATGTCTTGAAACTAGATACCATATTCTAGCATATCCAACTCCACAACTTTATAGTTGACACTCATGTCATGGAAAATCTTTTTGGCCATTGAACAATAAGAGCAAGATGCTTTTGTGAAAATCACCACACAATTGTTAGAAATTGTTTCCTGAAGTTCTGGCAGCTGGAGTGGCCTCTGCTTTTCTCTCTCTCTCTCTCTCTCTCTCTCTCTCTCTCTCTCTCTCTCTC
>LOJH01025125.1:6005-23935 GCA_001685095.1 Ellobius talpinus
TCTCTCTCTCTCTCTCTCTATAGGGGGCATAAGAAGGGGGGTTCAGCTCTCCCACTTCCATACCCTCAGGGCTAGCTCACCTACAACCTCAGACAACAGAGTTAGCTCTGAAGTTCTCTCCTGGTAGGGTGCAGGTTCTGCACTCCTGTGCATTGCAGCTGATGAGGAACAAGGCTAATTGTCCCACTATCATGACCCCAGAGCCACCTCTCTCCTCTTGCCTGCTACAGGTAGCAAGGGAGTGGGGAGTGGCATCTTTCTTTTATTCAGGCAACCACACGGCAGACAAGAGGGATGTGAGGTCATCCCTCCTGCTCCCACACTCTCAGGTCAGCTCACCTGTGTCTCCTACAGCAGGATCAGCTCTAGTGTGTGGCCTAGATGAGGTGTAGACCCATGGTGAGGGGTGGGATCATCTTTCCTGATTGTGAGGGCCAGCTCTCCTGCTGCAATATCCAGCACGGGGCAGGGCCAGCTATCCTGGGGACGGTAAGGAGTGGGACCAGCTCAGTACAGCCCTTGGATTTCAACATGTGTGGTTCCTATGACCACTCCCACCCTATGATAACACTGACAACACCCATCAACTCAGACCCCCAGCCACAGCGGTATCACAAACTCAGATATGGCCCTCAGCAGCAGCTCAGGCCTGGGCGTAGCCAGGGGTCTGGTAGTAGCACAGGCCACCCAGATCAGTATGGCCCTGGTAGAAGCATGACCTTCAGACATCAGCATGGTCTCAGGTGGTTGACCAGATCCCAGGTATCTGGACAGCCCTGGGCAGTAACAGGGGCACACAGCACACAAACATCAACTCAGATCCTGGTTGCTGTAAAAGCATGGACCCCAACATGGTCCTCAGCAGGAGCTCTGGCCCAGATGATAACATGGCCTTGGTGACAGTGCAGGCCACTTAGATCAGTATGGCCCCAATGGTGGCATACCCCATCGCCCTGACACCCACATGACCACAGGTTGGGGCCTAGACCTCAAGCATCCATGCAGCCTTTGGTGGTAACAGGCGCCATGGATATCAATACAGACACCAGCTGTGGTAGAACCATGGACCAAGACATGGTCCTAGGCAACATCCCAAGTCCAGATGTCATCAGGGCACAGGCAGCAGCACAGACCCTTGGCATCAGCATGGTCTTTGATGGTATCAGGAGCTATGGACATCAACACAGACCCTGGCTGTGTTAGAACTACAGACCCAGACTTGGCCCTCAGCAGCAGCCATGGCCCCAAGTGACAATACTGGTCACTCAAATCGACATGGCCTTGGCATGGCACAGCCCTAGGACACCAACATGGTAACAGGCTATGACCTAGACCCTAGGCATCCATGCGGAATTTGATGCCACCATGAGCTACTGGACATCAACACAGACCCTGGCAGTAGAACCAGGGACCCAGACATGGTCCTCAACAGCAGCTATGAAGTAAAATGGACTCTACATAATCATTATCAATCCCCTTAGAGTTGTCGGAATATGACCTGGGTTCCTCGAAGGAAATCATTAGGACTACCAGAAAGGCCTCATAACCACAGAGGAGGGAGGTGTTTTCATCCTGAGGAGGGGTTTATGAAAACCGTTTTATGGGTAGTCTGAAAGATGCACACAAATGGTCTGGAAAGTATTAGTGAGCCCTGGTGAGCCAAGACAAGCTGAGTTGGCTGAAGTGCCAGCAGGTCCTTGAGTGACATTTCTACTTAGAGTTATGTTGGAGAAAACTCAGGAGGGGGATCACTACCTATGTAAGATGCAACAAAGAACCAGGCTGCACTCACTGGTGATTAGCCCAAAGACACAAGTCGTGTGCACTCACTTCAAGGCCTGGTAAATTCAGCATTCCCTTCTAGCCAGGGATGGATATTTTTCTTCCAAATGTGCCCCAAGCCTCTGCAAAGGGGGGTCCCATCATCCACATGGTAGCTCAGAACCATCTAGAACTCCATTTCCAGGGCCACCTTCTGCACTCTGAAGTCACCATGCATGCACCAGACACATATACAAAGCACTATTATGCATAAAATAAAGAAATGCTAAAAATTTTTAAACATATATGCATGCATATACATTTGCACATGCTCATAGGCATACACATGCAAACACCCACATGAGTATACATGTAACCACACTCATGTATACATATTCACATGTACACACACATACACATGTATTCAACTAAAATACATTTTTTTTCTTTTAAGAGAAAGCAAAAAGTAAGGCTGATGTCTGCAGTGGTAGACTCTCAAGAACTCTCCAGAACATGAGTGTAAAAAGCTAACCCTTCTTAGACACCACTCAATCAGACAATGAGAGCTCAACCCCCATGGTCAAGCAACCCCTCACTAAGTGTGACCTATGGGCCTCTTCTCTTCCTGTTTTTAATTTCTACTTATTTGTTATTGATGATGATTAATTTAATTTTTAGCCTCTATTTTTGTAAATCTTCAAGTGTCTTCTGTTTTTTTGTTGTTGTTGTTTTTCCAAGACAGGGTTTCTTTGTGTAACAGCCCTGGCTGTCCTGGAACTAGCTCTTGTAGACCAGGCTGACCTCGAACTTCTCCTGATTCTGCCTCCCAAGTGCTGAGATTAAAGGCGTGCACCACCACCACCCACCAATGTCTGACAATCTTTTAAGTGCATCTATTCAAAGCAGATTGCACTCTAAGCCCAGGTTGGCTTACAGTGATTGTGAGCTCAGATTCAATATCTGTTGGTTGTAGAATTCCCCTCTCTTGGTAAGGTTTTTCTTCACGGAATGACATTCTTTTGTATCAAATTATTTTACTCTTCTACAGAAAATGACTTTAAAGACATTATTTACTTCTCACATTCCAGAAGCAAAACAACCAAGGTCATACAAAGTCCATGTCTTGTGTATAAACTTCCATTTAATTTTATTTTAATATATTATGTGCGCATTTAATTTGACCCTACACCAGACACATTGGAGCCCTTCTATCTCTGTTCCTCATATAATAAACCTGGACCATGACAGAGTCAGAGATATCAGACACTGATGTTTCTAAGTATAGGCAGATTATGGATCCAAAGTGTTTGTAAACACACCTTTTATTTTTATTCTCACCTTAACCTTTCCTAAAGCTCCCAAAATTTACTAATTTCTGGGCCTTTGGAGAAGGCTTTGGCAGAAACAATTTGACTTTACCTAGTGACAGGTTAGAATGTCTCTTTTTCTGAATATGCAAGTTTAAGTTCTATTCTCTATCCCTAATATACCCCTGTCTTTAGGTCTAAAGATATTCCTAAAATCCCCTGAATGCTCATACACTTTTCAACATTACTGGCATAAATGTGTCTGCTCAGCTACTGTCTATAACAAAAGTTTCAACTACCGAAAAATTTAAAAAGTTTTACAACATTGGCAAAAATATTTAAAGACTTAAGCTCAGATAAATAGGAAGAGTGTGGCTGGACATTTCCCAAGATGCTGAGTTCCAGCATCAGCAAATACTATCAGCTGAATGATTCACCAAAGTACCCTCCAGAACCCCGCTCACTGAATCTCTCAGCCAAATGACTGTATTTTCCAGAATCCCTGGCAACTGCAGAATCCAGAGACCTTTTTATGCTAGAAAAGTAAGCTCCGAGAGGAAACAGTGTCCATCACAGGAAGGGGAATTAAATATTACTATCACAAAAATAGAATTCATGAGTCGCCAAATGTTGGCTCTGACTCTGTTTCTCATAAATCCAAAAGTGTACATTAATATCCCTGCTTTAGAGAAGGCTGCAAATGGTGGGCTAGCGAGGCCTGCGAATATGTATGCATGGTTTTTAATGTTTTCATTTTATTCAGACACATCCTGTGAAGTACATTTGACACACTGCCTAAATAACTTTATGTTGTGGTCAAAGGAATGCTTTGAAGTCACGGGTTTCAGATAAATTTTCAATATTTTGTTAATAGGATTTCTCCACACAGAACTGAAAAGCGAAACTAGATTCTAGCCGTGTGATCTTGGAAATGTACTTCAGCTCTGTCAAATAGCGGTCAGTGCTTGCCCAGAACACAACCTCCAACTCTGCTTACTGCGCTGAAGCCAGCATCCGTTTGAACTTTTGAATTTTCATTTTGAGTCCATTCTTCTGGCTCTTTGAAAACACCAAATTGCCCTTGTTTGAGACTTAGTCCGCAGCAGTCAGATCTTATGAGACCTGTTTTCTGCTGCCGGTGAGCAGCCTTTGGTAAAAAGCCAGGACACGGCAGTTGGGGACCAGGGATATGATTTTATGGACCACTGTTTTCTGGAAGCGTCTACCTGGATCTCCTCTTCACGAGAACGCATACTAAAGGATACACAAACAGGGATTCAGCATAACTGTTGCACGCTTTAAAGCGCTTCGGCTGTTGCAGTGGGGGTCTATAAAACACTAGAAATCTGGGATCAGGAGTGATTGCAATGAAATTAGTCTCAGAAAAAAAGTAGACTCAAATTTAGACTAAAAGAGTACAGCTACAGGGTTTGAGAGAGACCCAGGTCAGTGAGCACTCCAGTACCCGTGAAGATTACAGTAAGCCATGTTCAATTTGATCCAGGACACAGACAAATAAATCAAATGTTAGTTGTTCAATTCATCTATTAATATTGCAAAATCATGTCCTGTTAAGATTCCATTCAGTGAACTACCTCCATCAACCTTGCTGACTATTCTTTATCTGGATAGTACCGTGCTCTCTCTGATCTCTTCCATACTACCCTTTGTTTGGTTCTCATCTGAGCCAGGATTATTATTGCTGTGATGAAACACCATGGCCAAAGCAACTCGGGGAGGAAAGGGTTTATTTGACTTCACATCACTGTTCATCATCGAAGGAAATCAAGACAGGAGCTCAAACAGTGCAGCAACCTTGAGGCAAGAGCTGATGCCAGGGTCATGGTGAATTCTGCTTACTGGCTTGCTCCTCATGGCTCACTCAGTCTGATTTCTTATAGAACTCAGTACCAGACCAGGGGTGGTACCACCTACAATGGTCTGGGCCCTCCAATGTCAATCACTAATTAAGAGAATTCCCTACAGGCTTGCCTACAGCTGAATCTTACAGAGGTATTTTCTCATCTGAGGGTCCCGCCTCTCTGATGATCCCTTCCTTGGTTGTGTCAAGTTGACATAGAAATAGGATGTATGGCTCTAATATTCACCATTATGAACTTTATACTGAACTAGTATGTTCTGGATCAAAGACAAGTTACTGTGTCACATAATCATAATCATTTTACGATTGACTAGTTTCTCATGTACCTACTTTCTGTTATTTATTTGATTGCTTTTGTAGTTATTTTGACTTTTGTTGGGGAGCGCTCTTTGGCTTTGTCTGCCTTTTCAGACATGGTCTCATTACATAGCCAGGCTGGCTTCAAACTCATGATGCCCCCACCTCAGCCTCCCAGTGTTCATATTTATAAGCTGATTTTCCACATTCTAATTCTTAACCAAAGCAACTAAGCAACAGCAATGTTGAGTATATGGAAGGTTGGCTCTTATATGCTCATAAAGAGGAATAACAGAAAACGACCTTGTCTTCCTTCTTGAAGAAGGGAGTACCTGTCTGCTCTCAGAGACAAAAAGCATAACCAAAACCATATTCTTCACCCTTGGGATACAGACACTTGCATGCCCAAAGGTCATAGAAGCCAATGTTTCCAATTCTGTCCTACAGAGGTCTTCGTGACAGATCCGTACATGCCTTAGGAATGGGAAAACATGTGTGCCCTTCTCTCACTAATGCAGTTACAACTTGACCTGTCATGGCTTGTTCTTGGTGATAGAACTCTGGTTTTGTGTATTATATCAAGAAACCCCAACACTACAGAAACAAAAAAGTGTTTCCTCTACATCCTCCACACTGGTTAGCTGCATTTATTGACACCATGGGCGCGCTGAGAACTGTCTCCCCATGTGATAGAAATACCAGCTGGTGGCTGTTAACTAGCCCTTACACAATTCAGGCTCTTATGGACGTCATTGCAAGTCAGATTCTTAACAAAGGATATTTTAATCTAATCAGTGAAGGCATCTACTTTTCTAATGGAAGTTCCAAAGTTCAGAGATGAATTTCTTGAAGCAATGAATGAGGCTGCTGAAAAACATTTTCAGAACATCGACCGGCATGTCAACATCCCCTCCCCTCTTATGAATCAAAAAATGTCTTCCTTTCTTATGAACTTGACAATAGCAGGCTTTCCATTTTCTCTCCCTTTACAACAATTTGCTTATTTCTGGTTTTGTCATAGCTATGACATTTTCAGAGCTAACATACCTTTTTCTCTAATTAAGACTTGAAGGATTATTTCTGCTCTTGTAGCAGCTCATTTTGTCCTTTTTTCAAATTTCTGTGTGTCAAAAATTATATTTTCTAAGCTTCATAAAACTGAATTTGCATTTAAATATGATTCTTTTCCTGGGAAGAGACAATCCTTTAAAAGAATGGCTTAGTCCTGCTTCACCATGGAGAAACACGACTATGTTAGCCGTGTAAAACGGAGCATTTGTATTAAATGCAGTGCATTTCTACATGATGCACTCTACGTGATAATTGAGAGTGATTAGTGCTAAATCATAATGTGTCAAACTAAGCCAGATTAGTCTTTGAAAAAGACTCTGTGCCAACAATGAAAACCAATCATATCATTTGTCAAAAGTGCTATATTCCCCATAAGAGAGACAATGCTGAATTATAAAGAATATGGAGAACAATCAATTTATGGCCTATGATTTATAGAAGTTAATCTATCATAATTTAATTTTTTGCTTTCTGATACAGCATTTGAAAACAATTAAGTGCCTTAATAGTATAAATTGACTTTGTCTGATCCCCATGCCTTATAAATTACAAAGGATAAAGTAAATCCTATTATCTAGCCAGGACACAAAATCAGAGTTAAAATTATGGACTCATGGACTGAAAAGATGAACCAGTGGTTAATAGTACTTGATGATTTCGCAGAGACCTGGGGTTTGGCTCCCAGAGCCCATATGGCTGCTCACAACCATCTATTAAAGCCAGTTTCAGGGAATCTGGTACCCTCTCCTGGTCTCTGTGGGTACTATGTTTCATGATGCACAGATTTTACATACCAGCAAAACATCCAAACACATAAAATAAAAATAAATAAACACTTATTTAAAAATGTGGGCCAAGAAAAGTTTTTATGACATATACTAATTAGTGTAGGTGTTTTGCATGTCGTATATTGGTCATGTAAATGAGTTTCAAATGTCATACATTTACTATGTAAATGAGTTTTACAAGTCATATATTGATTATGTAAATGTGATAAAGATAGAAAACAGAATTTTGGAAAAACCAATTGTATGGACCAACATGGTAAGTCAGGAATCATACAACCCCAAATGAATTAAACATTAATATTTGTTATTTTTTCCTAAATCAATGCTGCCACACTGTCATTTACTTTATAAAATTGTGATGATATCACAGTCTTATTTTTTATGTCTGTGTAATCAAAATAACCTGACGAAAGCATCTTAAGGGATAAATGGTGTATTCTGTCTCATAGTTTCAGGGTACTATCTGTGATGATAGGCAAGTCCTGGCAGTAGATCTTTGAAGCAGCTGATCATGTGATATAGACTGTCAGAAAGGAGAGACCCATAAATCCTCCTGATGAGTTAGTTTCCTTTTGTTCAGTCAGCCCATGACCCTTGCCCTGGGATTAGTACCATCTTCCTCTGGGGTGGGTCTTGTGTATGAGACACAAGGGAGACACATCTCCATCTCTAAGGAAATATTTGTAGAGCCGTCAGTTCCACAGTCTCTGTCATCTTAGAACAACGACGATGCTTCGGGAATGCCCCAGAAGCTGTTCTCTCCTCACACAAGGCTCTACTACTCCCTGGACAACTTTGCTGGCAAGTCAGTTTGTGTACCAGTTAAACCTATTCTCTGTCTATCAAATGACAGTAGAGGTAAATTACTTTATATCCTTCCTAGTTACAATAACCTTCAAAACCATTAAGAGCAGGCTTATCCTCCAACATTTCAGTCTGAAGTTCTGTCAGCCATTTGTAGTAAACCTTTCAACATCAGGGGCATGTAGATCGGCTTCACAAATGCAGTTCTCGGACTTGGATATTTGGGCACATCTCCCTTCCTGTTTCTCCCACCACCAAAATAAAGTACCCTTCAGCTTGGGGCTTTGCTTCTGTTTGCCCAGAACATTCCTGAGCTTGCTCTCCAAGGATTTGAAAGTCCCTGTTCACAAGGCAGTATTCCAGCTCCTGAAACATCACTTTCCGTAAAATGTCAGAATGGTTACATAGATTGCTGCCTGGGAAATGCATAATTTTAAACATTTTCTGGTCCAATTTGCCTGTGGAAATCATATACTGAGAGGAGAAACTGAGAGAGAGAGTAGGTCCGTATTTATCTGGATTCTAGAAGACGGCATGCAAAATGCTTTCTACCCCTAATGTCAGCTCTGTCTGCGCTATGCTCACAGGCTGAGCAATCTCCAATGGGGCAGCCGGGCTGTGTCTTCACACCCCGTGGTTCCACCTAAGCTATCCTTCCTCTAAGAATCTTTCAGGGCAAGCCATTGCACTGGCATTAATAAGATTACTGCAAATGAAGATCTTTATTAGATATTGTATGCTTTGGGCTAAATCGTGTTTATCTCGATATAATTATACTTAGAGATGGGGTTTTTGGGAGGCAATTGAGTTTAGATTAGGTCATGGGGACAGAAATTTTAGGATGAGAGTATGTCCACAAGAGAGGAGAAAATGAGAGCAGACCCCACCCCCTCTCTCCTGCTCCAAAGAGCATAGTCTAATGAGGAAGTTACATCAGAGCCTAAAGCTGTGGACCTCAGACTTCCAGATCCACAAGAAAGTACATTTCTGTGGACATAATCAGAGCAGGTGTGCTAATATCAACTGAAGTTCCACGACGAGCAACATCGTCTTACTTGTTTGCTCATCTGTTTCTCTTGATAGGGTCCAGGGTCTCCCTATGCAGTTCAGACTTGTCTTGAAATGGCTATCCTCCTGCTTCAGCTTTCCAAGAGCTGGGGTTACAGGCATGTGCCACCACTGTGTGCAGCTGTCAGCACTCTTTCAGACAAAATTTTTTTTGGATAATTACAACATGAACCTTCTTGATTTTCTACGTCCTCACCTTTGCATTCTGACATTCGTGAAAGTTATTACATATTTTAATGTGCTTGCTTTGTGATCCATAAGGCAGTAGATGGCTCAAGTTCTCCTCTTAGATGTGAAGTCACCCACTCCATACCCAGTTGGAATCTAAGCTTGTTTCTTGTTTTGACTCCATACAATCTCCTTTTTTGTATTTTTCCATGATTTTTGTTTATCATAATCAAGAAACTTCAAAAGCTTTCTTGTCTGCTCTCTGAGATATGTGGTCACTATGTCCTATATCATAGATAATTCAATTAGGTATTCCATTTATATAAGTGTTCTAAAAGACATACAATGATCCTATTTAGTAGGTGTCTAAAAATTATATTTTTTTTACTTTATGATGGGACAGAGGGTGCTAACACTTGTTTGCTATGGGTGTTTTCCCACTCCAGTTAAACCCAGAGAGGGGGGGGGAGGGAGGGAGAGAGAGACAGAGAGAGACAGAGAGAGAGACAGAGAGAAAGAGACAGAGAGAGACAGAGGGAGAGAGTACAACATCTCTAGACATACAGCAAAACTTCAGAACAAACTCAAGAAGATACAACCAAGTTACATTAAAACTATAGGGTACTGTTTTGAATTATGCCCCTCTATTAAACACCCCCCAAAATAGTCTTAAAATCAAGATGTAGTCACTCAGGCTTACATTATATATGAGAAACTTGAACCTAAACTCTTTCTCCAATTTTTTTTGCCCGGTCTATGGCAAACTAGTGTGCCTACTGGGATTAAAGGTGTGTGTCACCACTGCCTGGTCTGTAAGGCTGACCAGTGTGGCTGTTTTAGTCTCTGAACTTCAGACAAGCTTTATTTATTAAAATTCAAATGAAATATCACTACAGGGCAGCATAACAAAGCCTCTCCCTTTTCACTCATTAGGCTCCCTGGTGACCTGATTGGATATTTTCCTGGACATCTGCTCTGCCTGCAAGAACAATGACCAATGTGCTTTCTATTTCTTCCTTATGCTTTCTCCAGCAATTTTCTTTTCTTAGCAGACTATATTTTTGTGAGTTATAATACCCTATAATACCCTTCTAGACAAGAATATTTTTAAGTACACCGACAAGTTTTACTTTTAATTTTCTTTGACTCAGCCATTTTCCCACTCACCAAAAGACACCTGTTTAAGGATGGAGCTAAGCTGGGGAATTGTGCAAGGAGAAGCACAAACAGACACAGACTTGGTGATGAAATTCTATTACAAGACATAATATTGGACTCCTCAGCAAAACCATGCATCTCACACTTCTAGTTCCGTTTAGTCACCTCTGACTCAAGACAGACACAGAAAGGTTACCTTTAAAATTCCACTCTAGCCCCACCATCTAAGAAGAACACAAAAGTAAAGATTGGAAAACCCAAAACTCTTTGTCTCAAAATACAAAACCCTTGGTGTCTGTTTTGGGGGAAAGAAGTTGAGATCGCAGGGTCTCTGGTGCTGGGGTGGAGGAGGGAGAAGGTGCTGAGGCCATGTTCTGTCACTCTGTTCTGGATATAGCAGGTTAGCCTGTTACCTGTTGGGAAAAGTTCCACATATGCCTAATTTCCACAAGGCAGTATTCCGATATGGAATAGGGGGAAATAATCCATTTTTAACTCTCAGTGGCCACAGGGAGAGAAAAAGACCAACAACTGTCTAAGCGTATTGACAAAGACCTCAAGAACTGGTATGGAGCCAATTACACAGGAAGAAGCAAAATAATACTAACATAACACCTATAATAAGACTAAATTCTTGACAACCGCCCTCAGCATTACAATGGCAAAGCTGGAGGGCTGCCTGGATTTAGCCTTTTTGTTTATCATTGGAGACCTTAACTGTCTCCTGGTTCAAGAGTCACTCACAGCCTGCAGCTACCCTATAGAACTTGGACATCCTCAAGCTGAAGGCACAGGAGCTCAGGCCTGTGAGCTGCAGACTTCACAACAAAACACTGAATGCAAAATGTGCAAAATCTAAAGGCACAGCTATACCGCCTGATGCTTCCCTAGGATAAAAGATACCCGGGTCCCGGAAAGGACACAGGATGCTAGACTAGAAAACTAGAATCTGTATCCAAACTTAAGCTGTCTGTACCCAATAAGGCAGAGGGCACATCACTGAGTTCACACAGACGCCTTCAGTTTCCTGCTCCTAGTAAATGGTGAGAAACTTGGGAAACCCCATCCTAACTCAGGCCCTCCAGTCATCTGAGACCTCAGACGAATCTAAAACATGATGGTCAAGGATACTGGTGCAAAGTGACCATTCTTCAGGAAAAACGAGATAGCATTAGTTTGCTGCAAGAAAGCCAGGCGAGGCAATAAAAAAGCAGTCATCTTAATCTCTAAACTACATACTACACCGGATATATCTTGGATGACACTTTCAAGGAAAAGGAAAAATGGGCAAAGCCATGAAGAAGGGAAAGCGTGAAAACAGCACATCGTTTACCTAGCAAGATTCCGTTAGCCATTCGGGCAGCGGTGGTATTGTGTGTACAAAGAAAAAAAGAGACAATAAATTCTCCTTTCAGGAAGGGGGCCTCTGGGTTCATGCAAAGGAAGGGCAGGTACAAATAAGCACGGAGCATGGTGTTAAGAGCCAGGACCTATGTCACCAATGTGGCAGTGGCCTGAAAACTTGAACATCCAAAGACTGAGCCTCGAGAACAAAAGCACAACGGGTCTCAACAAGCAGCAGAGCAGTACACAGTGGTCCTGTGGAGAGGTGGACGTCCACGTAGTCCACGATGACCGTGGATGGCTCCACCATGCCCAGGGTCCCGAAGATTGTGCAGTACTGTCAGCGAAATAAGGGAGAGTTGCAGTCTGCACAGCTCTGAATCACCAAAATCACGGAATTGTGCCCAGCGCTTGAAACGGGCGGACAGCGGTACAGTACTGGATGAAGCCTCTGCCCAGGCGCATGCGTACACTTCTCGGATTACGAGGCAGGCGCTCAAAGGCAGACTCCGAGGATTCAGAAGCAGCGCAGACTACTTTTCTACACGTCAACGTGAAGTGGTTCTGCAGCAATGAACCTGAGCCAAGGGCGCCGGCTAAAGGTTAAAGGGAATTCCTGTTCCGGGTAAACTGAAGCTGGGCCATGATGAAAATGCCCATTCTCTCTGGCATTCGCAAGGCTTCTGCATGCTGTAATCGAGAGCTGCTGATGTTTTACCCGTGCGGCTGATGTGAAAGCCTCCACACCAATGTGGACTACAGCTGTACTCTGGCTTGGGGTCCGTAGGTGTCCTCTTGGGTACGGGCAGTGGAGAAGCATCTTCCCCCATCCTGTTGCCAAAGAATTTTTGTAAAAAAACAATATGTTGCTACTATAATTCTGGTTGGTTCATTCAGAGCAGGTTGAATTTTGTTCAAAGAGTAATGTACATTTTTTTTTGCACAGGATTGACACATGCCACAGGGTGTATGGGAACTCAAAGGACACCTGGAAGGAGTTGATTCTCTCCTTCTACCACGTGGAACCCAGGACTCAAACCTAGGTCCTCAGCCTTGGTGACAAGCACCTTATACTCACTGAGCCATCTCCCTGACCATGATTTTCATATATGACTGTGGTGATTTAAATGAGAATTCCCCCACCACAGAGTCTCAGATCTTTGAATTACTGATCTGCAGTTAATGGAAACATTTGAGAAGGATCAGGAGGTGTGGCCTTGTTGGAGGAGGTGTATTACTGGATGCTGTGGGAGGTCCTTCTGCTCCTTCAGCCAATAGCCTTTAAGATACCAGCCCACTTGTGCATGATCTCTTATACTATAAATGTAGCTGCAAAGCCTGCACTGGCTCTCACTTCCGGCTGCTAGACTCTGTTCCTGTTTCCCATTCATGCAGAGGACTGTGATCTAGGACAGTGATCTGGAAGTCTCCCCTAAATAAATAACCCTTTATTATACGTAATTCTGAACTTGGGTGGGATTACTTTGTATCTTTTCCATCTACTGGGGGTGGGCCATGCCACTCCCAGTTCTCTCTCTGCCCCCAATTAAATGCTTTCTTTTATAAGCTGTGTTTACCAAGGTGTTTTGTCATGGCACTAGAAGACACTGAGACAGTCAGACAACTAAGTCTAACGACTACAACTAAGACACTGACAGATGTTGAGAAGCTGTGTTCTTCTTGTGAAAGCACAAGCCCCAGTGTAGCAGATGCATTTTCTATCAGGCTCACTATTCTGTGCCATGACTTTATGAGTAAAGGGGAATGATACTATTTTTTTCCAGCTGTATAATCACAGGAAAGCACCCTCACCTGCTGGCATCTGTCAATTATGTCTTGAAGAGAGTAGATACTTTGGTGAGATGATAGCCTACCCTGGGTCCTCACAGTCTGCTCTCTCATTCACACAACCTCAGCCTCACTCTGTCCTCTCAACTAGCCTGACTCGTTACCTGTGGAGAGCATGAGGGCTCGCCAGCCCCCCTATAACTAAGCTCCCCTCCTGTCAGCTTTCCTTTGTGCCCCTACTTTATCCCGTTGCTTTGCTGACGGCAGAACCTGTTTCTTCCTTCCTTTTGTCCCTGTCAATCAATCTTATTTTTTCCAAGACTGATTCATAGTCCTCTCAAAAATACCTTCCTCCCAACATCTCACACTCCTTTCTAGTACGAATAATTTTATTCACATCAAGTTGGGAATTAAAGCATAATAAGCCCTAGAAATAATCCTCAGAGCAAGCATTCTTCACTTCACACATGAAGAATAAAAGAATAAACCAAAAGCATTCTCATTTGCCAAAAGGTCTTTCTCTGCTAGCCCTACAATTGTAAACGAAGTGTACTAATCCAAACCATGTTTATGCTGACTGAATCAGCATGATTCTAACTCAACACTGGCCCCCAGGTGACTGTCCCTTGGAAACCCTGTCAGAACCTTCCAAACAAGCCCAAGTTCCTCAGCATAGTTTACAGGAGGCTTTCATTTTCTGTTGTCTGTCTGAGTCCATTGGCTCTGAGCATCACTTTCTACATAGGAATTTGACTGGGACCTGCTTGCTTACACTCTCTGCCTCTGAGGGGAACACTGATGCTGTCAGGGACTGAACTACAAGCAGCATTGAGTGTTGTACAGTCTGCACCCTGTGTTGAGTGCTAGGGTCTATATATCCCTCTCAGGGAAGGAGCTCACAGCCCTTGGATTGTAGAAAGCAATATAGACCTAAAAACAATCCTGAGTTTAAATTTTTGTTGTACTAAAGAAGGGAAGAACTATATTCGTTAAGGGGGAAAACATATACAAGGAGGTAGATATTTAACTCAATGATACACTGCTTACTTAGCAAACACAAGGTCTTGGGTTCAGGCCCCAGAACAGGAAGAAAATATAGGAAGAGAAGGAAGGGGAAGGGGAGGAGGAAGGGAAGGAAAGACAGAGGCAAAGGAGAGAAGAAGAGAATGAAATGAAAGAAAAAAGGGAGAGAAGGATGGAGAGGGAGGGAGGAAAGGAGGAAGGGAAGGAGGGAGAGAGGGAGGGAGCATGAACACAGATTTAACAGGAATTTGCCTTACTCTGTCTTGATTTTTGTGATTTTTTTGACTTTGCACTTGCCACATTACCTCCTTTGTGGGAAAGTGGGCGGGCGGGGGGGAGAAGTGGTTGAGGAGGCAGAATAGTATGAACCAAGCTGGCCCCAAAGGAAGGTTCTCTGAGAATCAACAGCCTCAATATGTAAGGTGGGAAGTGTTCCTGAAATATTGTCAACATCAACCTGGGGCTTCCATAGCAGGCTGGCTGAGCTGACATACACTGTCTTACTGTCTTTGTAGTACAAGTGCCTATTGAGCAAATGATTTCTGTGCCTTATAAGTCATTGTGTCCTCTAGTTTAAGGAACACACTCAGAGTAAATACCCTAGGGCATCATATTTAGCATCAGGATTTTGATACCCATGAAAAAAAATACCTGGCCAACATTGCTGTAATATATAAAATCAGCCAAGAACCCTGAAGTGCATTCCAGTCCTGTTGACATGACACCACCACCATTTACTACCCTACACACGAACACTAAAAACTTAAGCCACAATAGATAAAGGCTTCAGATAAAGTGTGTAATATTTTCCTGTTAAGATTGTACATAATGTGACTATTTTAGAAAATAACATGCTAAGTTAACACTTGTAAAATATAACAGGTTTTAAAGTATATATATATATGTGTGTGTGTGTTTATATTATATATGTGTATATATGTGTGTATGTATATATGTATATACTTACGTACACATATATATGAATTGGAACACTCCATGAGTTGTCTCTGTACTTATCGCTCAGACATATAGCAGCTTATCCTCAATTAGTATTTCCTTTCTTTGAAAATGTTGTTACAGGACAGGAGAGAAGACTCAGTGGTTAAGAGTACTTGCCTCCAGTGGTTCACAAATACATGTAACTCCAACTCCAGGGAACGTGGTATCCTCTCCTGGCCTCCAGGACCATGCATGCTCACATGTGCCTACAGCCCCCACATACATACAATTAAGAATAAAAATAAATCTTTCTAAGTATTATTTGTGTGGTACTGGTAAATTCCTTCATGAGACACTTTGCTGGATCCATGGAGGAAGTGGCTGTCATATTGATCTTATACTAATAACTTACCATCTTCAAATAGTACAGCAACATAAAAAAGGAGTGAATGGCTATGCCTTTTAGGCTGTAGGAAAATATTCCATCTTAAAACATGAAAAGAAAATTTAGAGAAAGTGAAATCAACTCTAGCTCCTACTATCCATCCAAATGATGGAAAATTTAAAACTAAACTATAAAGTAGGATTAGCTCAAACCATTTTTTATGCAGCTGCAACACATATGGGACACAAAAGACACGTCACAATGCCTGGCTTAGACAATATTCAGTAATTGCATGCTCATTTAATTATCCGCGCTGGGTTTTATTTCTTCTCATCTCTATAATTCAGAGAACTGAGCTAAATGGCTCCCTAGGTGTGCACCTCTTCAATTTGTACATTCTAATCACCAGTGATAAACTCATTGAGACTGAAGAGTCAGCTCCATGGAGTTTGCAGAGAAGACATGGGATCAGGTCCTAGCTGTACCATCAGCCTTATTTCTGGCTTTGCTCAGTGGAATAGGTGACAAGGGGGGACATTTGGTGTTTTATTAATGAGAGGAAAATGACTGACTTAATTAGTCTCTAATCATCTGCAAAATATAACTAACTCTCTGGCTCTCAGCTTTGGGGACTTCTGGATGAAGGCAGAGTTGATTTCCAACCAGGGACCCTCAACATTTTTAGGATTTCCAGCTATTTACCAGTGCTTCTCTATAGGAGGGAGAGGAGGGGTTGGGTTGACCATTTAGCCATATAAATCAAGGATAAATGAACCGGCCCTTTAGAAATGCCTGAAAAGTACAAAATTTACCAGCTTGAATCCATTACCATAGTTATGTCAAACTGAGAAACACTGAACTCTTAGTCCATGTAACTTTCTAAGTCCACTTCTGCAATGTAGCTCAAAGAAGGAAGCATCTTAGTTCATAAAGAACTCTTTGCAACCATATGCAGTCTTCCCCAGCTTTGTTTTTGAAATCCAGATGTCTGGTTTCTACATCCCTGAGGCATCAAACAATTATAAACTCAAACCTCACTTGATACCCCAGGGAGACCAATATCACCCTAGAGCCCGCAGCCTGTGTTTTTCAGTTAACTCTAATTTTTCATTTGTTTCATGTGTAAAACGTAATCACGACATAATCACTGTCTCCAGCTTGCACAACTGCAAAATAAAAAAAACCCAACCACCTTTACAAGCCTCATGAAATTAGTGCGCAAGTCAGCTACATAGAGCACCTGGCATGCACTCACCCACTTACTGAGAAGAATCAGAACAGCAGGTGCCTGTACAGATGCATATCTGTCTTAGCAAGACATGGCTCAGTGGAGCGCCAGCACAAACCTTCACTCAGCTCTGAGGAGCAGCTCTGATGTGGAGGAGCAGAGAGTTCCAGGCTCAAGAACCCAGACACTGTCTGACTCGAGCGTTATGGACGGACACATGCAGACTCGCATGGGTGCCAAGACGGATGGGTGTGAATGCATAGTTCCTACCAAGTTTGTTCTAAGGAACAGCGAAGAGAAGGATCCAACTTTCCGCTGCCACCACCTGTGGTAGTTTGAATGTAACTGGTATCCATAATCTCAGAGGGAGTGGCACTATTAGGGGGTGTGGCCTTGTTGGAGGAAATGTGTCACTGTGGAAGCAGGCTTGGGTCTCCTTTGATCAAGATTCATTCAGTGTGACACTTGGTATCTCTGATATAAAGACCAGCCTTTAGCAGCTCATGGATTGAGGGGGATTCATGGAGTTGGCGAACTAATTGCTCAATTGACTTTTCTATATGACAGAGTAAAGCAACTCTCTGGGGCCAGTGAAAATGGGAAACCACATACACACACACACACACACACACACACACACACCTCCAACATGTCGTAATTTCACCCATGGTGCTGATGAATAGCAAGCTTTCATCAGGACAGAGAAACTGAAGAGGAGATGCTGAGTGAACAAATTATCAGACAGACAGACACAAGAGGACTTTTCTGAGGGTCAAAGAGTAGTTCTTTTTTTTTCTTTTTGCAAGACTGGGTTTATCTGTAGTTTTGAAGCCTACCCTGGAACTAGCTCTTGTAAATCAGGCTGGCCCTGAACTCACAGAGATCTGCCTGCCTCTGCCTCCAGAGTGCTGGGATTAAA